>JAQQSO010004441.1:0-12774 GCA_028658305.1 Pachyuromys duprasi | reverse complement strand
GAGTCTTTGAGCTCAGCCCTGGGCTTGTTGTTAAGGGCTCTCCCCTGGAATGGAGATTTGGCGCCCCCTTCTGAGCCAGGGGCTGTGCACCCCGGTCTGAGATGATATTTGGGGCACACACAATGGGTTTGGGTTGGTGTGACTCCGCTGAATGCAGGCCTATCTGAAATGGTGCCTGAGCCCTTCTCTGTCTGTCCTGTGGACGCACACAGGGACTGAGGTTTTGGTCCTCAGTGTGTGGTCTGGTCAAGATGGTACTGGGACTTTGCCAGTCTGGGGTGGCTCCTGAGAGCCGTGCACGCTCACCGAGCACCCGTGGGTTGAAGCAGAACGCAGGTTCCTCCTAGACTTGCCCACGGACTGGCACAAGGACTGAGGTTTTGCTGGCAGAAGCGTGTGGCTCGTGCCTGCAGAGTGCAAACTGGTCAAATCGGTCCCCTGCCTTTCTCAGACTGGGGTGGCTCTGGCGATCCGTTAGTGCCCGCCGCACACCCGTGGGTTGAAGGAGAACCCGGGTGCAGTGTGTGCTCATAGGGTGCAGTTCGGTGAACACGGCACCCAGTTCCTTCTCAGACTGCCCGCGAGACTGTGTGATCCAGTCTATAATGGCGGGTGCGGGCGCCCAGCGCAGCGGCTGCTCATTCCGATCAGAGCTGTGCGCTGCTGGTCACCCAGAGGTTTTTGCGGGGAATAACTGGGTGTCCCTAGGGTTTTCCCACTTGATTTTCTCACCGTGGGAGTTCTGCTCACCTGGCAATCACGGGTGCTGGCGTTTTAGGTCCCAGAGTTCAGTCGCCTGGTAGCTGCTTTATTTCTGTTGTCCTACTCCTCAGACACAGTGTCCTCTAGTGGCAGCCATCTTCTTCTCTCCTATTCCAATTATTCTTAGGTTTTGTCTTTTGATGGCATCCTTGATTTCTTGGATGTTTTGTGTTTGGGACCCTTCCGATTTTATTTTTTCCTTGAGTGAGGAATCCATTTCAGCCAGTGTATCTTCAGCTCCCGAGATTCTCTCTTCCATCTCTTGTATTCTATTGGTGATGCTTACCTTTGTGTTTCCTGATCTTTTATCTAAGTTCTCCAGTTCCAAGTTCATTCCGTTTGTGTCTTCTTTATAGATTTTAATTCTGTTTTCATGCTTTGTACAGTTTCCTTCATCTGATTGACTGTGTCTCCTGTTTTGGTTGTTTCCTTTCTGTATATCTTTAATTGTTCCTCTATGTGGGCAGTTAAATTCTCAGTTTCTTTGAGGGCCTTGTTCATTTCCTCTTTTTGTCCCTCTTTTTGTTCCTCTAATATCCGCATAATCATAGCTTTAACATAATTTTCCTGTGTCTCCACTGAATTAAAATCTCCACTGCTTTTGGGTGTTTCTGGTGGGGCCATGGTGTCCGGGTTTTTGTTGGGTGAGTTCTTTTGCCGATTTCTGGGCATTTGTTTATATATAATTAAGGAGCTGTTTGTTCTTTAAGGCTGAACTTCAGACTGTAACTGTCAATCTCTTGTGTCAGGAGTATTCTTCAAGAAGATCATGGAGTTCTAGTGGTTTGATAGTGTATGTTTTTGTCTCAGTTGAATTCTGTTGTGGGCTATGTGTGCCCAGGTTTGTGCTCTATGCTAGAAGCTGTGAGCACCGCAGACTGGTCACCCCTCTGGTCTGGAGACTTGGCTCCTCACTCTGTGCTAGAGGCTGCGTGTCCTGGTTTGAGATGTCAGCTGGGGGCTCGTGCTTCACCCTGGGCTTGCTGCTAAGGGCGCTCCCCTGGACTGGAGACTTGTCGCCCCTTTCTGGGCCAGGGACTGTGGACCATGGTCTGAGATGATATTTTGGGCACACACATTTGTTCTGGAGTGGATGCAGGTGTTGCCAAGCAGTGTGTACCTGCTCTATGCAGGCCGGTCTGCAATGGTGCCCGTGGCCTTCTCAGTTTGGACTGTGGACACACACAGGGACTGAGGTGGCTGCTGGCGGACCCGAGCAGTGTGCACCCATAGTATGCTGGTCGGTCAAAATGGGTCCCTAGGCCCTCTCAGTCTGGCCTGTGTACATACACACATACCTACTGAGGTGGTTGCTGGCAGAGGCCATTGGTGTGTGCCTGCAGTATGCAGGTCAGTCAAAATGGTACCCGGGTCCTCCTCAGTCTGGCCTGGAGACTGTGTGACCCAGGCTGGTATGGCGACTGTTGGCGCCCAGCAAGCCTGGTTCAGATCAGAGCTGCAGGGCTGTGGGCTGCTGGTCACCCAGAGTTTTTTCCAGTGAATAACTGGGTGTCCCTAGGATTTTCCCACTTGATTTCCTCGCCATAGGAGTTTCGCTCACCTGGCAATCACAAATGCTGGTGTTTTACATTCCAGAGTTCAGTGTCCTGTTCACTTCATTGTTTCTGCTGTCTTACTCCTTAGACACAGTGTCCTCTCATGGCAGCCATCTTGGATCCCCCCGCCCAACTGATTTTTTGAGTTAATTTTGTAAACAGCCACTTTGCTGAACATGTTTATCAGCTATAGGAGGTCCTTGGTAGAATGTTTGGGGTCATTCAGGTATACTATCTGCAAATAGTAATACTTTGACTTCATTTCTGAACTGTATCCCCTTGATCTCCTTTGTCTTATTGCTCTAGCTATGACTTTAAGAGAACGCTGTTGAAGAGATATGGAAAGAGTGGGAAGCCTTGCCTTGTCCCTGATTTCATTAGCATTGATTTAAGTTTCTCTCCACTTAGTATGATGTTGGCTATAGGCTTGCTGTATATTGCCTTTACTATGTTTAGGTATGTGTCTTGTATCCCTGATATCTCCAATACTTTAAACATGAATGAATGTTGTATTTTATCAAATGATTTTAAGCATCTAAAGAGATTATCATATGGTTTTTTTTTTTCAGTTTGTTCATATGGTGGATTACATCGATCAATTTCCATGTATTGAACTACCCTGCATACCTGGGATGAAGCCTACTTAGGCATAGTGGATGATATCTTTGATATATTCTTATATTTGGTTTATGAGTATTTTGTTGAGTATTTTTGCATCAATATTCATAAGAGAGATTGTCCTGAAATTTTCTTTCTTTGTGAGACTTACATTTTCCAGTCTTTATTTTAGCAAGTTGATGTAATGTAACTACTTCTAGTCAGAAGTAGATTTGACATATATCACTCAGCTGTGTATGATTTATATACACGATTTTATTAAATGTTTAATAATAATGGAACTATTATAATACAATCCCCAGAATCTCTATCATGAACCCCATAAGATTTTTGGTTTGTGCACCATTTTCTGGCATTGAGCTCACTGGAAAGGGTTAAATAAATAATATAAAGAGGGTTGTGAAGATGGTGAAACCAAAAGAGGTAAGCAGTTTTAAGTTCTGTCTTCCTTTTTTCTTTCTCTCTATTTCTTTCTTTCTTTTAGATTTTTATATTTTTTTCTTTTTCTTTATTCTTCTTATATAATACATTCCTACTGCAGTTTCTCCTCCCACCATTTCTCCCTGTCCACCACCCCTGTGCCCTAGATCCACTACTTGTTCTTTGCCTTTCAGAATAAAAGCAGGCATCCCCAGGATATCAACCAATTGTAGCATAACAAGATTCAGTAAGACTAGGCACAAACCTTAATATCAATACTTGATAAGGCAAGGCTGGATGACTCAGGAGAAAGAAAATGGTCCAAAAAGCAGGCAAAAGAGTCAGAGAGACTCCCTCATTTTTACTATTAGAAGTCCACAAACACTCTACAATAAACAACTACAGCGTTATGCAAAAGGCCTAACGCAAACCTATAGAGGCTCTGTGAATGCTTCCTCAGTATCTGTGAGACCCTGTGAGCCCTGCTTTGTTGATTCTGTGGGTCAGTGTTCTCCTGGTGTTGTTGATCCCTCCAGCTACTACAATCCTCCTTTGTCCTCTTCCACAGGGTTTCCAGAGCTCTGCCCAATCTTTGTTAGGGAGTGCTTCCTCTGTTCCCATCAGTTGCCCAAAGAAACCTCTCTGATGATAATTTGACTAGGCACTGACCTAGCAGTAGATCAGAATATCATTCGAAATCATTTTGTTCACTCCCTTTGTTTGTTTGATTGACTGACTGCATAATTGATTTTTTGTCAATCATGTTTAGTTTTAGCTTAGGTCTTTGCTCCAGCTTCTGGTTCTGCAACCTCGAGGCCTCATTTGGGCATCAGCTCCTTCTCCTGGTCTGGGCCTCAAGTTAGACTAGTCATTTGTTGGCCCGTCCCACAAGCTGTGAGCTCCCAGTGCCCTGGCAAATCTTGCAGGCAGTACAACTGTGGTTTGAGGGTTTGGTGGTAGAGTTGATGTCCAGTCACACCACTAATAGCCTTGCCTGTTTAAAAAGAATACAGAGTTCACACTCCATGTACTCCACTACTCACAGTCCTTTAGGGACACCCTCATAAGTTCAAGGAAGTGTCCTGTGCACTAGATTTACACATTACCCCCTAAATATTCCCGCTTTCTCTCTCTGCACTCTTTCCCTCTTTCTCTTCCTCCTCTACTTGATCCCTCTTGTTTGCTCCCAGTCTATCCACAAAATCTATTCTATTTCCTCTTCTCAGGGAGATATATGTCACCCTTTAAGTCCTCCTTGTTACTCAGCTTCTCTGTGGATTATAGTCTAATAGTCTTTTTAACAGCTTACATCCACATATAAGTGTTTATGGATCGCGTTTGTCTTTCTGGATCTCGGTTGCCTCACTCAGGATAATTTTTTCTGGTTTCACCAATTTATCTGCAAACAACATGTTATTTTTATTAACAGCTGTGTAATAGTCCACTTTAGTCCACTGTATAAATATACCACATTTTCCTTATTCATCTTCAGTTGACATCAAGTTTGTTTCCAGTTTCTGGTTTTCATAAATAAAGTCACTGTAACCATAGTTGAGCAAGTGTCCTGTGGGTCTTTTGGGTATGTGACCAAGAGTGTGACAATTGTGTTTTGAGTTAGATAGATTATCATTTTTCTGAGAAACTGCTTTGTTGATTTCCATAGTTGCTACATGTCTGTGCATCTACTAACAATGCAAATATGTTCACTTTGTTCCACATCCTTGCCTGCATGAGAAGGTACTTGTGTTTCTTAGTCATTCAGAAGAAAGTGTGGTACACCCACCTCAATTAGAATGCATAGGATCTTTCCCATGTTGTATCATGGAGATTTGCTTTTTTCCTTGTCTTGAGCAGACAGTAGTGACTCTTTTGAGTGATAGGGGCTATTCAACAAAGTATTCAACAAAGGGAGAAATCTGAAAAACATGCAGAAGACTTGTAGGTGTGTCTTTTAGATGCAGAGCCCTCCAAAAATATCTGTTCTATAAAATATTAAGGAAACTTGACCTATCTTGGATTGTAAATGTAGACAATGGCTGAAATTAGAACTCCAATTTCCTCCCTTTTTTATTAAGTAGTTTCCTATTTCTGGAGTCATTCATTATTATTCAATATGATATACAAATCATAATATCTTTAAATACAAATGCCTTGTATATACTTTTGTGTCTAGACATTTGGACAGGTCTCAGATGGTTTGCTCTTCCAACATTAACAAATTTCACTGGCTGTACTTAGAAATCTGTAGAGCAGATCCTCAGCTACAGGTATATATATATATATATATATATATATATATATATATATATATATATATGTGTGTGTGTGTGTGTGTGTGTGTGTGTGTGTGTGTGTGTGTGTGTGTGTGTGTGTGTGTGTATTTTTGTTTCCCCAATACAAATCACTTTTTCCACTCAGTGGAACCCAACCGTATCCTACATACATATAGAAAAAAGTGAAAAAGATAGACACGCTTTCACAGACACCTCTATGCTAATGTTTGCTAAAAGTGATGGTATAAGTAAAGATATGAATTTTATTTTTTCCACATACAAATGAATTAAGATCATCCACAGCACCAGAAAACAAAAACAGTGATTTTTCTACTATGTGATACTTCTTATCAAGGATCTGTGAATGTCAACATTTCATAGTAAGGTATCAAGGATCAAGTTCATGACTAGCAACTTCTAGTCTTTCTCCACTGACATGCATAAACCGACTCAAGAGCATCTAGTGCAGGAGTTTTTCTTCACTTCATGGGAACCCAAGAAGGTCTGCTGCCTGTTTTCCTACTGCAGGATTATGAGGAATTGTTACTAAAATCAACCTTGAAAAAATATCCCTGCAAATAAAGATGCAAAGTAGAAATAAGATAAAAAATGAGGGCACCAGTACTGATTCACATGGTGTTTAAGAGTCAGGGAAAAAAAAAAAACACTGTAAGAAAAGCTGTTATCTCGGCAGATTTAAGTCCCCATCTTTCTTCTCCCATTTCAACCTCTGTCTATGAAATGCTTGATTAGAGATTGCTTTTTACAGTTTATTTTAGTTATCTTATTTTCTCTACATTCCGGAAACACCTCACAGCATCACTGGGGACAACTTACCCTTTTGTTCCACTTCAGGAAGAGTGCAATGCAGTCTTGCTTCAAGGAAGACGAGCCAAATCTAGTGGGGATCTGGTAATGAAGAAGCCCTACTTTGTTTTCAAGCAGGGATATGAAATTATGCCATAAATTGTACAAGGCAGGGGGTTGGTGAGGTATGAGAGATGAATACAAGTAAAAAATATTGGTCCCCTGGCTAATGTTTCAGCTACAACTAAAGGGCACAGAGATGATTTTAGAGTAGAAGAAACTGTAAAATCTCAACTCTAACTTGGTATCTACCCAGGCATCTTTCTATATCTTTTTAAAATATATATTTATTAATTACAGTTTATTCACTTTGTATTCTCACTGCAGCCCCCTCCCTTGTCTCTTCCCAATCCCACCCACCCTCCATCTTCTTCCTCTATTCCCTTTCCCTAGTCCCCTGGTAGGGGAGGACCTCCTTTCATTCTATCTTACCCTAGCCTATCAGGTCTCATCAAGGCTGGCTGTATCATCTTCCACTGTGGCCTGGTAAGGCTGCACCCCCAGGGGGAGGTGATCAAATAGCCAGCCACTAAGATCATGTCAGTGACAGCCCCTGTGCACATTATTAGGGAACCCACTTGGGAACTGAGCAGCCTATGGGCTTCTTCTGAGCAGGGGGTCTAGGTCCTCTCCATGCATGGTCCTTGGTTGGAGTATCAGTCTCTTTAGGGCCCTTTGGTCCCAGAATTTTAGGCTCTGTTGGTCTCCTTGCGGAGTTCCTGTCCCCTACAAGTCTTTCTGTCTCCCTTTTCGTCCATAAGGTTTCCTGCACTCTGCTCAAAGTTTGGCTATGAGTCTTAGCATCTCCTTCGATAACCTGATGGGTAGTCTTTCAGAGGCCACCAGTGGAAGGCTCCTGTCCTGTTCCTTGTCTTCTCCTACTTTCAAGGTCTACCCTGTTTGCTCTTCTGAGTGAGGATTAAACATTTTCCCTAGGGTCCTCCTTGTTGTTTAGCTTCTTTAGTACTATAGATTTTACTGTGTTTATCCTGAATGATATGGCTAATATCCACTTATAAGTGAGTATATACCATGCATGTCTTTTTGCTTCTGGGTTACCTGACTCAGGATGATCTTTTCTAATTCCCACCATTTGCCTAAAAATTTCATAATTTCCTTGTTTTTAATTGCAGAGTAGTATTCCATTGTGTAAATATACCATACTTACTGTATCAATTTCTCTGTTGAGGGACATCTAGGTTGTTTCCAGATTCTGGTTATTATAAATAAAGCTGTTATGAACATAGTTAGGCAAATGTCCTTATTGAATGGTAGGGCATTTGGGGGTATATGCCTAGGAGTGGTATAGCATTATTTCTCTTTTCTATGATATCATAAACATTCTCAGATATGTGAAGCTGGTCTGACTCTTCTTGTACAGTGTTACTCAGTGTGTTCTTCATTAACTGCCAAACTATACAAACCCACATTATGATTTTTCTTTCTTTTCCTTCTCCTCCTTCTCCTTCTTCCTTCTTTTTCTTTTTGAAGAAATTGAAGAGTTTGTGTTGTTTTAATGTGTTAACACCCACAACTTCTTCAATATTTCTTCAAGTGATTTTTTTTAATCAAATGAATTTCATCTCCTGAGAGCTTAGAAAAGGGCTGGAAAATACTTAGAGGAAAATATAGGTGGAAAGAAGTTTAATTTTCTGACAAAATCTGATAAACAATTCAGTGGATAAGGAGTACTAAGAAGGGAGAGAAGTGTCTAAGCAACAGACCTACCTTGGCCATGACACAGGAGGTAAGGGAAAGGAAGGCAGAGAAGGGACAGTGTAAGATGGGCCTTGAAGATTGTTAGCAGATCCTGTAGGCTGAAATGTCTCTGTGCCAGCTACAGAAGGCACAATTAAGGCTGCTTTATAGAAGGCATGAGGAGGTGATTGCCTTAATTATGTGGGCGGAGACAGATTAGTAAAATAATGGAGAGGGAGGGAACAGGTTAGAAGTGCAGCTTTTTAAGAAGCTCAGGTAAAAGGGCTAGGGAGAGGAAATAAGACAAGCTTAAGAAAGAGCCCTGGAAAGGAAAGGAAAGGAAAGGAAAGGAAAGGAAGGGAAAGACAGGGTTTTATGTGAAACTTGAAAATTAAATTCATTATTCAAAAGGCATGTGTGTATCTGTGTTCTCTGACAGTTTCCAGGGAAATCTTCCTCCCTTCCAGAGTCTGCACTTACTTTATTGGGTGTAATTTAACTAGGTTTATGTAGGCTATTTTTCTCTCTCACACACACATATAAAGAACAATTCTCTTTTCTTTTCACAGCTACTTAATTTAGTGACTACATTTCAAGAGGAGTGTGAAGTACTCTGGAGAGGAGACACTTCATGAGACTTAATGACAAATGCTTAGCATCTCACTAGTCAGTGAGAAGAAGAAAGGAAAGCACTGGCTCATGGTCTGGCCAATGTCTGTGGCATGAACCCTCTGGCAATGATTCTTCACAAGCTACCAAGCAGATACTTGGAACACAGAAGTCAGGGGCATATCCTAGTGTGTTGTAAGCTAATACCCCCACAGAAAGAGGGGGGAAAAACTAGACATAAGCAATGGTAAGAACAGAGATTATGTCAAAATGTAGGACTTTGTCACAAATATCATCAATCTCTTTTACTGTAAGTTTATCTAATATAGTCTTTAAGATTGGCTCTATTTAACAAGCAAATTTCAAACTTCCAGTTATTTTGAGGAGCTGCTCATGAGTAGTTGCCAGCTATCTATTCATCATTAGAAGTGATGAGGCTTGTATTGGCTTATGAAGTTGAGATAAAAATAGGTTTTACTATTGCTATGATCAAATACCTTGACCAAAAACATCTTGGAATAATAAAGTTTATTTGGCTTATGCTTTCAAATAACTGTTCATTATCCAAGGAAACCAATGTAGGAACTCAAAGAATAGGAATCCTGGGGGCAGGAAATGAGCTTGGGCCATGGAGGAGTGCTGCTTACTAGTTTGCTCCTCATGAGCTATACCAGGGCCATAAGCCCAAAGGTAGTACCATCATAATGCACTGACCCCTACACCAATCACCGATTATGAAAACAGCCTACAGACTTTCCTAGAGCCCAATATTAGAGATGTATTTTCTTAGTTGAAATTTCCACTCTCTATGACTCTAGTCTGTGTCAAACTTCCACACATACACACACATAAACACACACTCACAAATAGACAGGACAAAGAGGTTATATGATCTGGGTGAATTTACAGTTATGGCCACTAATAACACAGATAGAGAGTAAATGTTTTTAACTCTATTACATTGGCATGTGTATGTCGTCTATACATACAGACATGCATGAACACACACATTGATGCAGAGACACTGACACAAATTCATACATGGACATAGACACACACACACACACATTACAAAATCCCCCTATGAAACCTTTGGACCATAGGTGTTGAATGTACAGGATGCTTTTGTTTGTTTGTTTTTTGTTGTTTTGTTTTGTTTATAGTTGAGTATATCTGCAATATACATAATGGAGATGTTGATAATAATGACAGTGTCTTGGGGTTGAATGCTCAGTTAAAACATAGAGTTTATTTATGTTTTATGTGCTTATTATACAAAACATTTAATTCAATGCATATTATTTGCTTGTGAGTGTCTGTAACATATCATATAATACCAAATATAAATCAATCTTCCTTTCCTATTTTTTCTGTCTTTCTATCTTATTTTATTTATGTTTGTTTCTTTTTCTCTCCTACAAAAACATTTATTTAGTTTCATTTTCTATGTGTTAATTTTCTGTCTGCATATTTGTCAGCACCATGTGCATGCCGAGATTTTGTGCATGACTGCAGAGGCCAGAAGAGATTGTCAAATCTCCTCTAACCTGCTGACAGTTGTCAGCTTCTATGTGAGTGTTAGAGATCAAACACCTGTACAGAGCTACAAGTTCTCTGGAGCCCGCAAGTGTGCCTGTACACACACACAAACACATACACACATGGACACACAGTTCATGGACACAGACACGTGGCACTTTCTAGCAGTGTTGTCATTAAAGTTCCACGAAATTTTGAATTTTGGAGCACCACGGTAAGTTCAACTTGTAACATTATGATTATACTTGTGTGTAATAATTAATATTAGTACATTTTGCATTTTATGTACAATATATAAGTAAGCCATATGTCTATATATTGATTGAAACATGTGCGTACACCTTAGCAAAATGTTAGTATATTGTCATATAATATATCTAATAGTAGCCATGTAAGCATATAGAAGATATTTTATGTTCAAACATACATCTCCATATCCATATATGTTCATGTATATATAAAAATAATTGATGTATATAAGCAAAATATATACTTCTAAATTACTAACAGTAAATCAACAAATTAGCAACACTTCATCACATTTACAGCTTTTTGTAGTATATCTAATTCTTTATGCTGCCTTACAAACCTTATATGTTCTTTAAATACATAAAGTGTGTGATTTAATTTCACATAAAACTGTATTCTACAGTTACATAATTGGGATATGTTTAGCTAACTAAGCCCCTAAACAGAACTGCACAGACATAGCCCACATTTCCTGCATACATGTCATTGTTGTTGTGAAAACAAAATTCCCAGACTAGTCAATATCACAGAAAGTTTAAGGGAATAAAGAAATTGTCTATAATATGCCTAATTCCTGGACCTATGGTGAATAAAGGACAGTTTTAGCTAGAAGAAACTTGCTCCTTCTTATATATGCTATGGCCTCTGCAAGAAAACAAATTTAATATTAGACACTGAGTTTATCACCTGCTTCCTGCTTCATCTCAGGTGATTTTCATAAGAAGCTACCAACTAAAACCTTTAATTATTTTCATTTTGTGATGAGGTCATTGCTTTGGGATAATTCCTACAGCTTGCTTACGATCAAAAAAGTCTTCACTGATCCTTAGAGTTATGACAACTCCACTGTTGATTAGAGTTATTCCTTCCCTCTGTAAGTTGGCCTTTATAACCCAAACCATGAATGTTTGTGATGCAACAAAAAAGAACCCAGTGTTCCATGAGTTTCATGGAAGAAAAGAATCTGGCAATTCTACAGATGATAAAGGGATCGTGTTAAAATATGGTCTGGGGAGAGAGCTTAATCAGTAATGTGTCCCACAAGCATCAACACCAGAGTTTTAGCTACAGAACAGGAGCACCAAGGCCAAGCATGGTTGAGTACAACATGCTTTGTGCTGGAAAAATCGAGCCAAGTAGCCCTCCAAAGCTCACCGTCTAGCCAGCTCAGCCTGTTTGGTGAGATCTCAGTCTCAGTGACAGAACTTGCTGCAAATACAAAGTTGATAATAATTAGAGAACACCACTCTCTTTTAAGCTCTGAGATTGTGTGTGTGTTCACACACAACTGCGTATTAACACAAACAAACATGCAGCAAAATAATATAAAATAAAAATGAAACTTGACAACAAAAACTATCAACATGACTTAAATAAAAATAAATAAATAATTTCTTTTTTATAATCGTGTATTTAGGGACCAATTGTTGAGTTCATGTAGAAAAGAATTAAGCCTAACCATAGCTTTGATCGATTAGGAATAATTTGTAAGCAATTGCACACAAAAGTTTTGATATTTAAAAAAAAGTTGGAACATTAAAATTTCTTAATCAAATTAATTAGCTATATCAATACTGATATGTGATTATTTGACTACCGAAAAGAACAGCAGTTTCAAGACCACTCAAGAAATTAGATGAGCCCATTTTTAATGCTAGCAATCTTTATGCTAATTGCAAATTATTCTTATCTAATCAACACAAACTTAATGGCCTTTAACAGCAACAGTTGTCAAGCCAAATACAGATAATATATAACTTTGAGAACAATTAGGAATTAGAGAAAATCTCTGATGTCCACTAATTTGGTAGCTTTAATGTCAGTATATGTGTTTATAAAAGAAAAAGGTTCTGCAAAACCACAGTTGTATGAATACCTATATATTTACTCCTAAAACGGAAGAAGTTTTCATTTTTGCAACAAAACTGAACACACTCTCACATTTGTAGAGCATTTTCACAAGTTAGAATTGATTTTGCATAGTTGGCTAATAATTATCTATGTAGATGATGATGCTCATATATGTATATATACATATGATTATATACATCTACCTACATTCTAAATAGTTTTTTTTTTGCATTCAAATATTTTTATTTTTTATTTTATTTTTTTTTAATTTATTTATTTTTATCTCAATCACAGGTTGGGTACTTTGAATCCCAGGCGTAGCCCCCTCCCCC
>JAQQSO010004440.1:0-12775 GCA_028658305.1 Pachyuromys duprasi | reverse complement strand
GCCCTTTTGTCTTTGGTGTACAGGAGGGCTTCTGATTTTTTTGAGTTGATTTTGTATCCAACTTTACTGAAGGTGTTTATCAGTTGAAGGAGTTCTCTGGTTGAATTTTGGGGGTAACTCATGCATATTATCATATTGTCTGCAAATAGTGATACTTTTACTTCTTCCTTTCCAATTTGTATACCCTTGATCTCCTTTAGTTGCCTTATTACTCTAGCTAGGACTTCAAGTACTATGTTGAAGAGATATGGAGACAATGGGCAGCCTTGCCTAGTCTCTGATTTCAGTGGGATTAATTTGACTTTCTCTCCATTGAGTTTGATGTTAGCTATAGGCTTGCAGTATATTGCCTTTACTATGTTTAGGTATGTGCCTTATATCCCCAATCTCTCCAAGACTTTAAATATGAATGGGTGTTGGATTTTGTCACATGCTTTTTTGGCATCTAGGGAGATGATCATGTGGTTTTTTCTCCTTCAGTTTGTTTATATGGTGGATCACATTGATGGATTTGTGTATACTGAACCACCCTTGCATGCCTGGGATGAAGCCTACTTGGTCATGATGGATGATATCTTTTATGTGCTCTTGGATTCGGTTTGCAAGTATTTCATTGAGTATTTTTGTGTCAATGTTCATAAGAGAGATAGGTCTGAAGTTCTCTTTTCTTTGTTTGATCTTTGTGTGGTTTAGGTATCGATGGGACTGTGGCTTCATAGAAAGAGTTAGGTAATTTTCCTTCTATTTCTATTTTTTGGAACAAATTGGTGTTAGGACTTCTTTGAAGGTCTGGTAGAATTCTGTACTGAATCCATCTGGCCCAGGGCTCTTTTTGGAAGGGAGACTGTTGATGACTGCTTTGATTTCCTAGGGGGATATAAGTCTATTCAATCTTTCTACCTGATCTTGGCTTAATTTTGGTATATGGAATCGCTCAAGCAAATTGTCCATTTCATTTAGATATTCAAATTTTGTGACATATAGACTGTTATAGTAAGACTTAATTATTGTTTGGATTTCCTCAGTGTCTGTAGTTATGTCCCCTTTTTCATTCCTGATTTTGCTGATTTGGAAAGATACTGTCTGTCCTTTTGTTAGTTTGGCTAAGGGCTTGTCTATATTGTTGATTTTTTTTCAAAGAACCAGCTCTTGTTTTCCTTGATTTTTTGAATAGTTTTATTTGTTTCTAATTGACTGAATTCAGCCATGAGTTTGATTATTTCCAGCTGTCTGCTCCTCTTGGGTGTATCTGCTTCTATATTTTCTAGGGATTTCAGTTGAGCCATTAAGTTGCTTATATGAGATTTTTCAAATTTCTTCTTGAAGGCACTTAGTGCTATGAACTTTCCTCTTAGCACTGCCTCCATTGTTTCCCATAAGTTTGGGTATGTTGTGCTTTCATTTTCATTGATTTCTAGGAAGTCTTTAATTTGTTTCTTAATTTCTTCCCTAACCAAGCTGTCATTAAGTAGCAGTTTCCATGTATGTACAGGCTTTTTTTTTTCTTCGTTGTTGTTGAGTTCCAGCTTTAAACCATGATCATCAGATAGGATATAAGGGATCATTTCAATCTTCCTGTATCTGCTGAGGCTTTCTTTGTGACCTACTCTATGGTGTATTTTGGAGAAGGTTTCATGAGGTGCTGAAAAGAAGGTATACTCTTTTGATTTGGGGTGAAAGTTCTGTAGACTTCTATTAAGTTCATTTGATTTAGGGCCTCTGTAAGTGCACTTGTTTCCCTGTTTTACTTCTGACTGGATGATCTGTCCCTTGGTGAAAGTGAAGTGTTGAAGTCTCCCACTATTAAGGTGTTGGGATCAATGTGTGATTTGAGCTTTAGTAATGTTTCTTTTACAAATGTAGGTGGTCTTGTATTTGGGGCACAGATGTTCAAAATTGTGATGTCCTCCTCTTGGAATTTTCCTTTGATGAAAAGAAGTGCCCCTCCTCATCTTTCTTGATTAATTTTGGTTCAAAGTCTATTTTATTAGATACTAGGCTCAATCACTATCCCAGCTTGTTTTCTGGGTCCATTTGTTTGAAAAACATTTTCCTGCCCTTTACTCTAAGGCAGTATTGACCTTTGTTGCATAGGTGTGTTTCTTGGATACAGTAGAATGTTGGATCTTGTTTCTGCACCCATTCTCTTAGTCTGTGTCTTTTTTTTGGAGAGTTGACTCCATTGATGTTGATAGAAAATAGTGACCAATGACTGTTAGTTTCTTTTATTGTGGAGTTGGTGGTCTTACTGTGATTCACTGCTTTTTTTTTTCTTTTAATTTTTGTTGGGAAATTATCTGTATCCTATATTTTCTTTGTTATAGTTGTTTTCATTGGATTGGAGTTTTCCTTCTAGTATTTTCTGTAGGCTTGGTTTGCTATGTAGATGTTGCTTAAATTTAGTTTTGTTATGGAATATTTTGTTTTCTCCGTCTATGTTGATTGAAAGCTTTGCTGGGTATAGTAGTCTGGGTTGGCATCTGTGTACCCTTAAAGACTGCATGACCTCTGCCTAGGCCCTCCTGACTTTCATAGTTTCTGATGAGAAATCTCTGATTGGTCTACCTTCATATGTTATTTGACTTTTTCCCTTGCTGCCTTTTCATATTTTTCTTGGTTTTGTAGGTTTAGTGTTTTGACTATGATGTGACGAGAGGTATTTTTTTTCTGGTCTAGTCTATTTGGTGTTCTGTATGCTTCTTGTATGTTTATGGACATTTCTTTAAGTTGGGAAGATTTTCTTCTATGATTTTGTTGCAAATATTTTACAGTCCTTGGAAACTGGAGTCTTCTCTTTCATCTATTCTTATTATTCTTAGGTTTTGTCTTTTCATGGCATCCGTGATTTCTTGGATGTTTTGTGTTTGGGACTTTTCTGATTTTACTTTTTCTTTGAGTGAGAAATCAATTTCAGCAAGTGTATCTTCAGCTCCAGAGATTTTCTCTTCCATCTCTTCTGTTTATTGGTATTGCTTACCTTTGTGGTTCCTGATCTTTTCTCTAAGTTCTCCAGTTCCATATGTTTTCTTTATAGATTCTAATTCTGTTCTCATACTTTGCACCATTTCCTTCATCTGTTTGAATGTGGCTCCTATTTTTTTGTTTGTTTCCTCTGTATATGTCTCTAATTATTCCTCTATGTGGGCAATTATATTCTTCTGTATTTCTTTGAGAGCTCTGTTCATTTCCTCTTTTTGTTCCTCTAATAACTGCATAAGCATAGCTTTAAAGTCTTTTTCCTGTGTTTCTGCTGAATTAAAATATCCATTGATTTTGAGGTTGCTGTTGGGGCCATGGTGTCCTGATTTTTGTTTGGTGAGATCTCATGTTGACCTTCGGTCATTTGCTTATATGTAATCATCACTGTTTGTTCCTTGAGTCTGAACTTCAGACTGGAACTGTCTTTCTCTGGTTTCTGGAGTATTCTTCAGGAAGATCAGAAAGTTCCAGTGGTTTGAAAGTGTGTGTTGTTGCTTCAGTTGTTTCTGTGGGAGGAAAAGCTGCTGGCACAGAATAATTGTTGCAGGGGAGTAAGTGTGTGTGTGTGTATGTGTGTGTGAGTGGCCTCTGGAAGTGTGTCATGAAGGGGAGTGCTAAAGAGTGCAGATGCTTAGGATATAGGGGTTGGGAGCAAGCGCAGGAGGGGATGTGGATGCAAGGGCAGTTAGCAAGTTCAGATTGGGGGTGGCGAGAGTTCCTGAGTAGGTTTCCTGAATATCTAGTGGTCTACAGTTTGTGTTGGGCTCTGCAGGCTGGACTCTGAGGTCTGTGGCTGACGCTCTGGGCGGGACACGTACTCTGTTGTGGGCTCTGTTATGCCCAGCCCTGTGCTCTATGCTAGAACTGTGAGCACAGCAGGTTGGGCTCTGTTCTCTGAGTTGGGAAGCTCTATGTGCTTCCTCTGCAGCCTGCCCCTCAGGCAAGGCTGGAGATTGGGGGTCATGGGGGAAATTCCAGGGGTTTGAGTATTCTCAGTCTCAAATTTCAAGAAGGGAGATCTGTGCTTGGAGCAGGCAGCGCTGTGCTCCTTGCAAGTTGCTGTGTGCACTGCGGGCTGCCTCTTCTGCTTCAAAGGCTGGTTTGGTACCTCCACTGCTGCCTCCCTGCTGCCTACGGTATCTCCACCGCTTTCTCTGCTGCAGGCTTGGCTACCTCCACGGATGCTTCTACCCATTTCGGGGAAGTGCCCAGGAATTGATTCCCCAGGAGAAGTCCATGGAGATGTCCGCAGTGACCTATGTCCTATTGGACTCAGGTCAGTGTTTGACCCCTTCTCTCAGGACTCCTTGTACTGTTGTTTTGGGTTCCACAGCCCCTCGCCTCACCAATTTGGAGTTTCAGCTCCTCTGAATAGAGTGGGTGCTGGTTGCTACCATCTTGGATTCCCCCCAAATCATTAATTTCAATTAAAATAAATTTCATTTTATCTAGAGACTGAATATTTATTCTCACATGTGGTTTCAGCTTTCCCCTTACTATCACCTTCCATTTGGATTTTAAGGATATTTAACGGGTGGCCAGTTTTATTCAGAAGACAAACAGGCATCTAGATTTTTATTTTTCTCTCATTTACAAGGAAGAAGGTAGTGTCTGAGAGCTCATCTTCAGGTCATCTGTGCAAGTAGATGACCTTTTTAGGAATGTCTGCTTGTCACCAAACTCTGTCTGTACTTTAAGTGATTTTTCTCATAATTTTATTTCTGAACATTTTTCTTATTTTAGTCTCTATCTCTCTGGACATTGTCATTCATTCTTACTGTATAAGTTGCAAATTGCTGTTATTTTTATCTCACTCTGTAATCTATAAAGCCCTGAATTATATTGTTTCTGACTATGTAAGAGATGATAGTTTTAAACTATCATCAGCAACAATTTAAAGATAAATAATTGCAATGGTTTATAAAAATGCAAATAAAAGGAGAAATACTTAGCTCTTAGTGTGCTCAGGAGCTCACTCTGCCTTTGGATGACTTGGCTTTTGCTTATTCTTCTTGCCCTTATTGTTGCTTCATAATGATTCTCTTTTTGTTTACATAGAAAATCTCCGGTCAGTTCTTCATGGAAGCATCTTAATCACTCAATTTTAAAATGATTTACTTATTGTGTTTATGTTTGGCCTGCATGCTTCTATGTAAAACACATGTCTGCCTGGTGCCTCCTGAGTCTACAATAAGGCATTGGATCCCCTTGGACTGAAGTTAATAAGGATTGTGTACCTCTATGAGCATTCTAGGTATAAAACCTGGGTCTTCAGCAAGGGTAGAAGATGTTTTGAGCTACTGAGCCATCTCTCATGCCCCTACAGACTCATCTTTAAAAGCATATTTGTTATTGGCAGCACACAAACACTGAGTAGTATGGCATTCTAGGGTCTGCAATGTGGACAGCTATGTGAAACCATTAACGTTATCCATACCAACATCACATAATCTCTCTTCTTATCTCTTTATAGTTATTATTTTGTCTTCTTTTCTGAAAGTAACTAATTACTTGATTTCTAATGTGCTGGCATAAACATTTCTATTTTAATCTTTATGTTATCAAAATAATTCAATACTCACTTATATTACATTTGTACCAGACCCATTTTTTCTAGAAATGTCCACAGCATTTTTAAATCTTAGACATAGACACGAGGAGCTGTAGTCATGGTGAGAAAATTCTCAGGGCATTGGTTTCAAGCTTTTGTTCCTCACACTGATTGCAAGTTCTGGTACACTGATTGTAAGGCACTATTGTAAGTTCAGGCTCAGAAGAAATAAGCCTAACCTGGGAAACACTGTGGTAATTTGTTCCCATCAAAATCCGTGGTCTTTTATTTGGACAACTATGTGTATCAGTGAGAACAATCAAAATATAATGCCATGTCTACATTAGTTTTCTGTGTCCATCGGCTGAGAAGCCTGCAGGTCCAGTAATGATTTTGAACATGCTGTTTCTAATGAGAATGCTGAGGTTGTCTCATGAATTCTTATTCTCAGTGTATTCAGTGTAGTATGCACAGGGTTTAAGTACATAATTCACTGAGTGATTAAAATTTAGCTCTGGGAAATTATGGAATTTATGCATACTGAAACCTAGTTTAGTGTTGTTAGTGCTAATTTTGAAATATTTGTTTTTGCTGGTCTAATATACTCAAAAGAAAGTCATAATGAATATTTCAGATTAGGTGCTTCCTCCATATGCCATTCCTTTCACCAAAGAAACTTTAATGTTCTTGGTGAATGGAGATATACTAGGCTAAGCCCTTTAGGCCATTCCTGTTGACTGCATGCTTGGTAACACAGAATTTTAAATTTTATTTTTTACACCAATTTCTCTAACATCAAGATTTCTAGTCACACACTTCTCATCATGAAACTCAAAATGTGTCAAGTCTAACAATAGTTCTAATGTAGCACTTGAAGAAGTGAGGTGCTGTGCATGTTCCCAAATACAGTCTGAATAGTCTTCCTTGGCAGCATCTTCACTGAGAACTACAGATGGCAATAATGTGAGTAGAATAAAGACATATAGTGCTGAGATTATGACAGATCCCATGGATATACATGCTTTTCATTTTCTAAATAATACAAATCTTCATTGTGACATCTTAATATGTATTGTGCCGTGTCCAAGACTGGGTAATTTTTATACAGAGGTTCCAATAGTAGAAATGTAAGTCATATTCATGGAGACTGGAAAGCTCTAGAATTGGCATCAGACTATCTTTGTGCTGTTTTCACTTAGAGAAATTTTAAGAATAAAAGAGCAGAGATCAAGAGAGAAATTGACTTAATTTTTTAAATATACTATTTCTTGTTCTTTGAAAGTTTCATACATTTATATTATATATAGTGATCACATCCATCTACTACTTCCTCCCTCCTGTTTCCTTCACTGTCCCATCCAACCTCCCTCCAAAATCCATGTAATTCGTATTGTCTAGTTACATAGTCCAGTTAGTGTTGTCAATATACACAAAGGTGTGGGGCCACCCACTGGGTCATGAGCAATCTCCCTGTGGTCACATCCTTGAAGGAGAGTAACTCTTCTTCCATCAGCAGCCATCAACTTGCAAGAGTTTCTTCTTTAGGGATAAGGTCGTGGGGATCCCACCTCTGTCTATGCTGGAATGGTGGCTAGCTTGATGCTGTTCAGGTTTTGTGGGGTAAGTACAGAGGCTGTGACCTGATATATGAAGTCTGTGTCATGAAGTTACTTTTATAATCTACTTCTGTAATGAGACCCACTCTCATGAAAATCACATCAATCCTCTCCACCTTCCAACAATATTGCTTTGTGCAATACTCCTGCCAATAATTTTAGAAAGAATTACAAACTATAAGAAATAACAAAACCTTTTTCTTTTTTATCTTATTGGGTTTTTTTTGGGGGGGGAGAAAGGGCAGTTTCAGGGATTCTTTTTGTAGCCTTGGCTATCCTGCTCTGTAGACTAGGCTAGCTTTGAACTCAAGGACAATCACCTGCATCTGCCCCCCCCCTCCCAAGTGCTGGGATTTAAATCATGTGCCATCAATGCTCTACTTCAAATTTTGAATTAATTTTCCTCCTGTCATCAACTCTCGCTGTAAATGCATACTCAAATAATGGACAAATGACCACAAGAGCCACTTTTCACTATAGCATGCAATATCTGATTATACATGGATTATTTGAAGAGATAACTGTAATTGTTAAGATTTATTTTATGGGAATTATATTATGGACATTTATTAAGAAATAAAATTGTGCTATCACTGTGCATTTAAGAAATTTTCTTATGGCCAATATTTGCTGAGTAATCGTGCTTTATTACTGATGTATAATATTGGAGAGGTTTCTTTTGTACGTACGTAATTTTGTAAGCAGTAAGATATTATTTTCTCAAATGAAAATACTAGGTCATTAAAGCACAATCTTATACTCTATTTATGGGGAATATGATTTTGGCTTATAGAATTAAGGTTTTTGTATGATGGCTTGGCACCAGTGTAGTAAACCCACGAAACACATTTTGCAATAGTCTGCACCTTTTTGCCAGTTTTGCTGCCCAAGGATCTCTGTATGTCACATTTTTTAGAAGAGTTTATAGCAAATAACAGTGTCATGAATTTTAAGATTCAAGTGAATGTATTGATTTAGAAATGGTTGCATCCACTTCTAAAATCCTTTAGTTATTTAGGGAGAGCTGTTCAAAGTCACACATTTTACTTGTACTTTTTCTCCTTTATTGTTTGTTTTCTGACTGAAGGGACTTGAACTTTGAAAATATGCACTCAGCACTTTTTATCCAAGTGAATAGCTTAGAAAAACTAGTATTATAACTAAAAATAGAAAAGAATTAGGGGAGATAAATTATGTAACTTCCTCTATTAAATGAATAATATGCAAATATTGTATTTGTCTTTGAATTTAGCTGAGTTAACCATGTATGCTTTTATTTTTAGCATCTTAGTAGCTAGTATGGGCTTTCTTCTTTACAACTATCCACATCTCTAAATACTTAGGATTTTTTTCTGTACTCAGTTATCAGGTTTTAAGAGCAGTTTTGCAGTATATTTAACAGAGAGCATTGATTATACAAAAATATACTTTGTGTTCACTTGTTTCTGGTTAATCTCTCTTCCCTCTTTTAAGTGTCATAAAGTAATTGTTTTGCCCTTATCTTATATTTATTAATCAGCTGTTACTTGTCAAACAAGAAGTAATCAATTCTTCAAACTGGAACTGTGCTCTGTGATGTGCATGGCCTTAGCCTTTGTGTAGAAAATAATCCTTAGACACCTTCATTGCATGAGTGCTGCTCTTCCCACATACCCCACATACCGTATGGAAAATGGACAAGTTTCATGCCCTGAGGACATCGGTCCCTTCTTTCTATCATGCAGCAGGTTGACAAGACAGCTCCCTGAAGTCAGGGCCCTCTCTCCCTTTTCGGTACATTTAAATGAGCAAGTATACCACAGAGTAGCAGATCTGACATTTGGTTCTTATCGTGGACCAGATGAAGAAACAGAATAGAAATGAAACTTTCATCCCATGAGTTGAACTCTGAAGAAGGAGAATGAAGAGTGTAATTACTCCCCATGACCTGTACTATAGATTATACAAAAGGTGGCTCCGTTCCTAGACTAATCTCACAAACCTTTGCATGTAGTATGTAGTAAGCAAATGTTTACGGCAACTATTTGTCATTTTTAATAAGTGTGTCCAAGACTTATAGAGCATAAATTTGTAATGCATTTACCTTTCTGTACTTTGATATGACTTTGTCTGATTGTCACTAGATTTTATGTTCTTACATGGTGAAACTGTATGTAGTGAGTTTATACTATGCAATCATCATCAACAGACACTTTCCCTTTAGTGTACTATTGTATTGTTTCCAGTGCTTTATTTAAGGTTCATGTTATAAAATTCTACATTGCCACCTGTGCAAGAAATCGGTGTTGCATGCACTGTGTCATAGTGGATACCTTTTGCTATAAATCAGTAAATTTAGGCTGGAGAGATGGCTCTGTCAGTAAGGAGTTTGATATGCAAACATAAGGATCCCAGGTAGATACTTTCTACCCATGTAAAAAGCCAGGAATGGTGGCAAAAACTACAATATCAGTATTGGAAGTGTGAAAGACAGGAGGATTTCTGGATCTCATTGAACACCCAGCTCTAGTCAATCAGATAAAGAATCATTTACCAAAACATGTTATTGATCTTCACGCCTTACATATATACATTTACTCATATGGCCATATACCACTCACACCTTCACATCTCCCCAAAATCAACCAACCAACCAAACATTCAAATAAATATCAAAACCAAACAAAAATAAAACCTAAGATTTGAGGGTGTTTTATTAGTTTTATGTGGAAAAAAATGTACTAAACCATACCTATAGGCTTAAAGCAAGCCCCATTTTCCTATGCTCTTCCACATTATGTTGCTTTATTTCACGAGTAAGCTCTCAGCGGTTGGTGACCCATAAAGAGGCCGACGAATCACATCTGCTGAATTATCAGCCTCCCTCACTCTTTTAATGAACTGTAACAACTGTGCAATGAATCAATCCGCTATGGGGAAAAGGCGCCCTGGGGTGGGCAGCAGAGCCTGCAAAAGCCAAATCTTTGAAATGAAATGAAATCTGTCTTCAAAGCCTAGTAACAATCTGAAGAAACAGTAGTACATAAGAATATAAAAATGCCTCTGTGACTGAAGTGAGTGTTTCATAGGTAGTGCATTGGCTCCATGTCAAATTTGGATGATGGGTGGCGCTTTTAGAGTCCTTGGCATCTATTTAGTTAGCAACCAGTGTTTAGAAGGTATGCTTAGGAGAAACGAGTTCCTTGTAAAATACAATACAGCAGACAAAACATTTTTGTGTATGTGTTCTATTTAAAGTACTTCAGAGATAGGTTTCAGGGACTTCTAAGGAAGAGCAAGCAGAGAGTATAAGAACCAGAATATTTGTGAACATCAGGAGAATAAGTCCCCATGTATCCAATAAAAAAAGCTGTATATGAGCTCACCAAGACCAAAGAAGCAAGTACAAGGCCTACACAGGTATGACCAGATCCTCTGTGTATATAGTATAGCTATTGCCTTGGTACTTTTATGGCACTGCCGACTATGAAACCAAGTGGGTCTTTTACTTTTGTTCCTGCACTTGGGACTCTTACCCAACTGTTGGGTTGCCATGACCAATTTCAATTTCATAGTTTTTGCTTCATTTTTTTTTATATTTTATCTGGTCATGTTTGTTTGTTGTCTCCTGGAAGCTTGTTCTTTTCTAATGAGAGCTAGAAAGGGAGTAGATACAGAAGGGAGGAGAGGTGTGTGGGTCATGGGAGGAGTGGAGGGAGAAGAAACAATAAATTCAGATATATTGTATGAGAAAAGGTCTATTTTCAATAAAAGGGAAAGAAGTCATTCACTGACCTGCACCATCCCAGATGAAGCACATAGATTTTTGCCTCGTGGGAGTTCTGTCTCACTACTTAAAAATTCCCAAGGCCTGAATTACATGGATCATTTTCCAGTGCCCAGAATTTTGCTCTTATAATCCTAATGTTTAGCATCTAGTTTTCATCTTTTGAAACTATGCTGATTGCTAAAATTTGATTGGCTTTTAAGTGAGAATGACTTGATATTCCTTTTAAAACCTTAGTGTTTTGCTGTGATTACTGCTGAGTATTTCCTCCAATTTCATTGAAATAATCATCTTCTCTAACAGAATGCTAAAACATTTTACAGAAAAATATTACAGGGCAGGTACTTGCTGGATATCCTACATTTATGTGACTAGGAAGTCCAGTCCTAAATGATGTAATTCTTCACTATTTTAGCTTTTTTAAATGTACTGTAGGTTGCTTATCAGAACAACATAGGTGAGAACAGCATGAATTTGCCTTGCTGAGTCTTAGTCATTTTAAATTGAGTCATTCACTTTTATGTCTTCATATAGCAAATGCATCATTTCGGTCTATAATCTGTATCTACAGTCTGTCCCCACCATTCCCTTCCAAATGGATGGAAGCTTTCTGAAATAAAATGCTTTTTTTTACCTGGTAATGCTTGGGTACAAAAAAAGCTTTTCAGTCATCATAAACTGACAACCAAATCACACTCTACAAGTAAAAAGCTTAAATCTTAAATATAATAAGAAATTTTTCTACTACCAACAAAAATATGTTCAGTGCAACACACATTCTTTATTAATCGGTAACACTTATTCTTTGCTGTGTTATACTTCTTTCTTTAGTCCCTTAATCTTTTATGATAAAATTCTGAAGAGGGATTTTATATCTAATAAAATTTAAATATTCATATTGTCATTTTGGAGTGTAGAAATTGTTTTAATATTCTTTTTTTTATATCAATCAGAGCTTAGGTACTTTGCATCCCCAGCATAGACCCCTCACTCTTTCCCTCCCACTCTCCCCATCCCTCCCTCATCTCCTCCCCGCCCCCTCCAAGTCCACTTACAGGGGAGGATCTCCTCCCCTTCCATCAGACCCCAGTTCATCTTGTCTCCTCAGGGCTGGTTAAAATGTCCTCTCCTGGGATCTAGCCAGGCTATTACTCCCTGGCGTTTATGGGGGAGAGTCAAAAAGCCAGCCATCTAGTTCATGTCTGAAAGAGTCCCTGTTCCTCTTACTAGGGTCTTCAGTTGGATACCAAGCTACTATGGGCCACTTCTGAGCGGGGGTTGTAGGACATATCCATACATGGTTCTTGGACGGAGAAACTGTCCCATAGAAGACCCCTGTGCCCTACTCAGTTTGGTCTTTGTGGGGCTCTTGTTCTCCACAAGTCTTATTAACTTCCCCTATTTTTATTATTATTTCCTGCCCTCTGACGAAGGCTTGGTTGTGAGACTCAATATCTGCTTTGACACATTGCTATATTGATTCTTTCAGAGGCCCTTTTTGGTATGTTCCTGTCCTGTTGCTTGTTTTATCCTCCATTCAATGTCCATCCCATCGGTTCATCTAAACGAGCATTGATCCTACCAACCTGGGTCCTCCTTCTTGTATATCTTCCCTAGGTGTGTAGATTTCAGCATGACCTTCCTATCATATAGAACTATATAAGTGAGTATATACCATATGTTTCTTTCTGCTTTGGGGATACCTCACTTAGGATGATCGTTTCCAGGTCCCACCATTTGCCTGAGAATTTCATGATTTCCTCCTTTTTAATTGCTGAGTAGTATTCCATTGTGTAAAAGTACCATAATTTCTGTATCCTTTCCTCAACTGAGGCACATCTGGGTTGATGCTCAACATGTACT
>JAQQSO010004439.1:0-12776 GCA_028658305.1 Pachyuromys duprasi | reverse complement strand
AGATTGGAGTTATTAATTCCTACCCTAGATGGAGTCAGAAGAAGGAATAAAGGAGGTGTCAAAGATTTATATACTTTTAAAAGGAAAGGAGGATTGAGTTATATATTGTTTGTATCTTTTACAGAGAGATGGCTCATAGCAGAGGGAAAATGTGATTACTTTTAAAAAGTCTTCTTCACTTTATATTTTTTTAGTGTGTGTACATGATCACTTTTCTGTGCACCTGAGTGTGAATGCCAGAAGCTGACATTAGTACCTCCCACATTTACTCTCCAAATTAGCTTATTTGTTTTTGTTTAGTGTTTTTTGACAGTTTCTCACAGAACAAGATATTTGCCAATGTAGCTCCCTTACTGACAATACAAGCACCTGCACCATTCTTGGCCTTTTGCACAGGTAAGATCCCACTGGGTACACAAAGGAAAGGCAGTAATTAGTACCAAGGCTTAATGTTCATCATTCTCCAGTGCAACAGGAAGGGAACAGGTAACATGTATACAGGGACATAGGCTGGAAGACAAATGGATATTTACAGGGATTCAGCAGAAAACAAGGGGACAGTGGACTGAGGTGCTTACAAAGTTGTACTTCAGGGTCTATAGTGGTACCGATTCATCAAGAATCAGTTTCACATTTTGAAATAAAATAAACAAAGCAAAAAAAAACATTTTGAAATATAACAAACAAAGAAACAAAAACTTCATGCAGGCCAGACCATAATGACAGATAGAGATATACATCTAAATGCACATGGATTTAAAATCTAGCACTATCTTCAATAAATTTATGCTCTTACCCCTCTGTATAGACTCTGCCAAGGATCAATGTTTTTGATATTAGACATTATGGCTCATGTTCGATAGAATCTTATAGACCATGTTTATTATTTTTAGGTATGTCCTTTATACCTCTAATTACTCCCGGACATTTATCATAAAGGGTTTTGGATTTTGTCAGAAGCCTTTTTTTGTATCTAATGAGATGATCATGTGGTGTACTTCTTTTATTTGGTTATGTAGTAGATGCAGAAAACAAGCCACGACTTAACTTTGCTCTGTTTCTTTCTATAGCCTACCCTGAAAGCATTTTACATAATATTAATGGAGAAATAATAGTCCCCTTTTAATGGCTCTCATTCTTTACCAAAACTAAATGAATAATTACTACAGTCTACATTTTATGTCCCTGAAAGGATTGTATGTGTGTGCATAAACATATATATGGATAACAACATACTTTAATAAACTTTGCATTACACTAAAATAATGTCCAAGATAAACAATGTAAGAAAAGCTTACATAGCTTCATAGTTTTACAGGTTTATTTCTGTAAAGGGGGCAAATACAATTACTCTCATCCTAAAATGCCTTCTAATTTTGATGTATCTTTAAGGTGACTGAAAATGTCTAGTAAATTTGGTTTTTCATTCTTTTCTTTTTGGGGGAGGGGTGAGACAGGGTTTCCCTTTGTAGACTTGACTCTCCTAGACTTACTTTGTAGACCAGGCTGGCCTTGAACTCACAGAGATACTCCTGCCTCTGTCTCCCTGAGTGCTGGGATAACAGGTGTGTGCCATTACCACCCAGCTGTGAATTTGGTTTTTCAGTGAAGAAATATTTATCAAGTGCCTTCTCTGTGAGTACTATTCAGAGGCTACAAGAGTGACTTAGGTCAAATCCTTCTGTCCATGGAAACTACATTCCATTACGTTTGAGGAGAACTAGTACACAAATGTGTGACCCATTTCAGATTGAGTCATAATCTGTACATGTGTGGGAAGCAGAAGGGTGCATTGAGCGTGTTACTGGAGCAATAGTGGAGAGCAAAAAAGCCAGTAAGAAGGAAAGGGAGGACAAGGGAAGTAAGGTATAGAATAATGCACTTCAATGATACTTACCTGTGGAAGTATCATTTTGAAACACTTCTCTGAATGCAAACTAAAAATTCATAATGATAAAAAAAAGAAGGAGCCAGGCATCTGAGCAAAGACCCAAAGAAACAGGGGAGTTAAGCCTGTGGAGCCCTTGAGGAATATTCTGGGCCTCAGGAGCAGCCAGATTAAGGAGAGTGGGAAGAACCGAACTGTGAGAATAGAACAAGTGAAAACAGGAACAAAATCATGGTCGCTCTTGGGCCACCATGAGCAATCTAAATTTAGTATTGGCAAAATATTAGGGCCTTGGACACATTAGGCAAGTGTTCTACCATTATGAAGTCTTTACATTTTTAAAGAAAATCACGAGTGAGGATTGAAGACTTGAGGCTAGCCTTTTTAGTAGCTGGACATAGAGCTGTGGTCCAGGTCAAGATAGAAAGTCAGTTTTGGTGAATAGCAGCTTTCACTTCATAAACGAGAAGATAATATTCCCCTTCATTAAGAGGAAAAACAAAATTGTGTTTAATGAGAGAGAGAGGAGAGGGCAGAGAAGAGAGAGATTGCCACTTTACTGTAAATTGAAATTTAGAGTCCTGAAATAAAGTAATGTTTTTTACTGTGTAATATTTATGTAATGAATAATTACTGATGATATCCTCAAAAATAGGATGATGGCCCAGAGAATTAAAATATATATTTTAACTTTTAATGTAAATGCTTATATTCAGTACAACCTTTCTCTTTCTTAAATAGGCTAGGCAGATATTAATTTTAGATTTTGAGACAACTCAATGTGTTGATGTTCACAGAGTTGATCAATTTCAATATAAATAGCTCTTATCTACTTACTTTTTACTTCTGTGGTGTCTATTAATTATTTTTTATTGATTATGTGTCAACCTCAAATCATGCTCACCTCCCAGTCTTCGTATGTCCCCTCCCCTTCCCTAGTGACATCTACCCTCTCTCACACATACACACAAAAGTACCAAGTCAATTTTGTGTTGTCCATATATTCACTGGAGCGTGGTTAAATTCCTTGTGGCCAGGACCCCTAAGGGAGAATGAGTCTTTCTCTCCCTGAATCTTCACTACCTGCACCACAGTGCTGTGGTGTGTTGAAGGATAGGACATGTTTAAACTATTTACCTGATCTTGGTTTAGCTTTGTTAAATTGAATCTATCAAGAAAACTCTCCACTTCATTTAGATTTTCACATTTTGTGCCTTATTGCCATTTGAAGTAAGACCTAATGATTCTTTGAATTTCATCAGTGCCTGTCTTCATGTCCTACTTTTGTTTCTGATTTTGCTGATTTGAACAGTCTCTCTGTCTTTAATTTCATTTGGCAAAGGGTTTATCTATTTGTTCATTTTCTCAAAGAAACACATCTTGGTCTCATTGATTCTTTGAATTGTTTTATTTGTTTCTAAATTATTGATTTCAGCACTGAGTTTGATTATTTCCAAAAATCTGTTCCTCTTGGGTGTGTATGCTCCTTATTTCTAGGGTTTTCAGGTGTGCAGTTAAATTGCTGGTATTAGATATCTCAATATTTTTTTTTCTGAAGACTCTTAGTACTATGAACTTTCCTCTTATCACTGCTTTTATTGTGTCCCATAAGTTTGGGTAAGTTGTGCCTTCATTTTCATTGAATTTTAGGAAGTCTCTAATTTCTTTTTTTTTAAGTTTTTCTGTGATTCAGATGTAGTTGAGTAGAGAGTTGTTTACTTTCCATGCATGTGTAAGCAATTTTAATATAATTTTTTATTTATTAGAATTTATTCACTTTTTTATCCAAGCTGTAGCTCCACCCTTGTTCCTTCCCAATCTTGTTCTTCTTCCCTCCCTCAATTCCTCCCATTCCCCTTCCCCAGTCCACTGATAGTAGAGGACCTCCTCCCCTTCCATATGACCCTAGCCTATCAGGTCTCATCAGGACTATATTTCATAGTCTTCCTCTGTGGTCTTATGGGGAGGTGATCAAAGAACCAGCCACTCAATTCATGTCAGAGACAGTCCCTGCTCCACTTCTTAGGGAGCCTATTTGGAGCCTGGGTTGCCATGGGCTACCTCTGTGCATGGGGTCCAGGTTATCTCCACGAATGGTCATTGGTTGCACTATCAGTCTCATAAAAGACCCCCAGGCCTAGATTTTTTGGTTGTGTTGTTTCCATTATAGAGTTCCAGACCCTTCCATGTCTTTCTATCTCCATCTTCTTTCATAAGATTCCCTGCACCTTGCCCAAAGATTGGCAATGATTCTCAGCATCTACTTTAATACCCTACTAGGTAGAGTCTTTCAGAAGCCATCTGTTGTAGGTTCCTGTCTTGTTCCATATTTTCACCTTCTTTCAATATCTATCCCATTTGCGCCTCTAAATGAAGATTGAGCATCTTACCCAGGGTCCCCCTTCTTACTTATCTTCTTTATGTATACAGATTTTAGTATGATTATCCTATATTAACTCTAATATCCACTTATAAGTGAGTATATACCATATTCTGCCTCTGGGATACCTCACTCAGAATGATCTTTTCTAGTTCCCACAATTTGCCTGCAAATTTCATGATTTCCTTGTTTTTAATTGCTGGGTAGTATTCCATTGTGTAAATGTACTTCAATTTTTGTATCCATTCCTGCTATGAACATGGTTGAGCAAATGTCTTTGTTGTGTACTTGAGCAACTTTTTGATATATACCATATGGAGGTAGCACTATTCCTAGTTGTCTGAGAAAGCACCAAATTGATTTCCAAAACAGTTGTACAAGTTTGCATTCCCACCACCATTAGAGCAGGGTTCCCTTTTACGTAATCCTCTCCAACATGTGTTGTCACTTGTGTTCTTGATCTTAGCCATTCTGATGGGTGTTGGATTTTTGTCAAAGGCTTTTTTCTGCATCTAAGGAGATGACCATGTGGTTTTTCTCCATCAGTTTGTTTATATGTTTGATTACTTTGATGGGTTTCTGTATAATGAACCAGCAGTGCATGACTGGGATGAAACCCACTTGTTCTTGGTAGATGATATCTTTTATGTGTTCTTGGATTTGGTTTGTTAGTATTTTATTGAGGGTTTTGCATCAATGTCCATAAGAGAGATAGGTCTGAAGTTTTCTCTTTCTCTCTCTCAATTTCGGTTTTTGTGTGGTTTAGGTATCAATTTGATTCTGGCCTCAAAGATGAGTTTGGTAATGTTTCTTCTGTTTCTATTTTGGGGACAAGTCAAGGCACTTTTATTCCTGTTTTAATTAAAGTCAAGTTTTAGGCCATAGTGGTCTGATCAGATACAAGCAATTGTTTCAACTTCTTATATCTGTTGAGGCTTGCTTTGTTTCTGACTCTAAGGTCAATTTTTAGAAGGTTCCATAGGGTGCTGAGAAGAAGTTATACTCTTTTAGGTTTGGGTGAAAGGTTCTGTGGTCGTCTATTAGGTCCTTTTTATTTAAGAACTCTGTGAGTGTCATTATTTTTCTATTTTGCTTCTTTCTAGATGATCTGTCCCTTGGTTAGTGTGGAGTGTTAAAGTCTCCCACTATTAAAGTTTTGGGATTAATGTGTGATTTAAGCTTTAATAATGTTTAATTTATGAATGCAGGTGCTTTTTTATTTGTGGCATAGATATTCAGGATTGTAAAGCTCTCCTGGTGGATTTTTTCCTTTGATGAGAGTGAAGTGCCCCTTTACATATTTTTTAAATTAAATTTCTTTGAAAGTCTATTTTATTAGATATTAGGATAGCTGCTCCAGCTTGTTTTCTGGGTATGTTTGTTTGAAAAACCCTTTTCAGAACTTTCTTCTGAGGTAGTGTCTGTCTTTGTTGCAGTGCTGTGTTTCTTGGATGCAGCAGAATATTGGATCCTGTTTCTGTAACCATTCTATTAGTTTTTCTCTCTTTATTGGAGGGTTGAGTCCCTTGATGTTGATAGATAATAGTTACCAATAAATGTGAGTTCCTTTTATTATGGAGTTGCTGTTGTTTCTATTCTTGGTTTCTTGTATGTGTATGTGTGTTTAAAGTTGACTATATCATGTGTCTTCTTGGGTGTAGTTGATTTCACTGGATTGGAGTTTTCCTTCTAGTATCTTCTATAAGGCTGGGTTGCTTTGTAGATATTGTTTAAGTTTAGTTTTGTCATGGAATATTTTGTTTTCTTTATCTATGTTGATTTGTTGAATGTTTTGTGTTTGAAACTTTCCCAGTTTTATATTTTCTTTCAGAGATGTATCAATTTCTGCAGGTATATCTTCTGTGCCTGAGATTCTCTCTTTCATCACTTGTATTCTGTTGGTGATGTTTATCTTCATGGTCCCTTCTCTTTTCTCTAAACTCTTCAGCTCTAAGATTTACTCTGTTTGTGTTTTCTTTTTTATTCTAGTTCTGTTTTCATGGCTTTCACTATTTCCTTCGTCTGTTTGAATGTGTTGTTTGTCTTTCCATGATGGCATATGTTTTTTGTTCATTTTCTCTTATGTGCCCGTATTTGTGTCGCTACATTTGCCTGTACTTCGTGGTGAGCTTTGCTTGTTCCTCTTTATGTGCCTCTCTATGTGTGGCTATACTTACTTATATTTCTTTGAGAGTTTTGTTTGTTTCTTCTTTATTTGCCTATTGGAAAACAATACTTTGTAGAAAACAGCATAATCTCCCATCTTGCAAATTGAGTCTAGATTTCTAAAAGCTGTTATAAATTGGAACACTCATGTAAGAAATTAACCATTAAAACACACCAAAACCTACAGATAAGAAAAATAACACCTTACATATATGGACATGACGGCATATGTTGTTAATCCCAGCACTTCCGTGGCTGACACAGGTGTGAGTTTTAGACTACAGTGGGTTACAAAGAGAGAGCCTATCTCAACAACAAAGATAAATACCAAACAAACAAAACTCATCTCATCCTACAAATGGTGAACAGAAAGCCCTAAAGATGAGCTTCAAAACCTGACTTTCTGAGGGGACATTGGTTATCTCTGTGGCATCCACCATGTATAGTCATGCAGTTTTGGTTACAGACCCTTTCCAGATTTAGGAGTAACCTGTAGTATATAGTTGCAGGTTTGGTGTCATGACCCAGGATATAGCAATCTGAGTGAGGTCAGAAATTTATTTTGACCCTGAGGAATGGCTCCCCCACTAAGTGGTACAATACATAGGTAGCCACCATGGGTGAAATTAGTTTGAGTCTTAGATCAACATGTGGAGGGCAGAACATTGCCAGGATGTGTAATGAAATGCTGTCTAAACCAAAGAATTCAGCCTTCTGGGGTTTGCTCAAGCAAACATTTTTTATTTAAACAAGTTATTTCTGTTTCCTTTTTGTTACTAGCCAGGATATAGTTATTACTACACCGAGACTCCTTTAAAAAAAAAACAATCCAGTAAAGTTATTACTGGAAAACTTCTTCCTTTCTTGGTACTTTTCAGCATAGATATTTTCTTTCTTGTGGCTAACTTCATTGACTAGCTTACGAATTTGAAGTTAAATGTCAAAACTGTACTTAAATACGGCATGTAAATGGTTTTAAAAAGTATCTCATTAAGGCAGATATGGTGACACATACCTTGACTCCCTTCCTTCAGGAGATACAGGCAGGTAGAACTCTGTGAAGTCAAGGCTAGCCTGGTCTACAAACTGAGTCCAGGGATGCTAGGGCTCTATTACCCAGAGATACCAGTTATGGAAAAAACAAAATAATAATAACAATAATATCTTAGTATATAGTGTATACTGAAGAATGTATTGAGTATATAACACACATTGACCATGCTCACTAATTATCCTCTTCTAGCTTCTCTGCTTTTCTAAATAGTCCTACTTAACATTAATGACATAATTCACATCTATATCTAGTTATATATTCATACACGTATCTATATGTACATGAGCAAAACCTTGTGATAGTTATCTTTGAGTCATGGTAACTTCAACTCTTTGCTCTCTCGTATCAACATGTTGAAAAAATGTGTTACATTTATTAATGTGTGCATGTCCCATTTGTCAAGGTGTGTGTGTGTGTGTGTGTGCGTGTACTCAACCACTCACATGCATGGGTACATGTGTGTGTGTGTGTAGTATGTGTACACTCTCATGTACAAGTGTTTACTTGTGCATAGATAAGGGACCTCTCAGGAATGAGTTCTCTCCATTCATGTGTGGTCCTGCTGCTCTAGCTCAGGTCAGAAACTCCTTTTTTGATGAGTCATAAAACTGGATATTGTGCCAAAATCTTAACTATTCAATCCCATCTCAGAGACCTCAACCAGCTTTTCAGTGTTCTTAGCAAGGTGACTCAACATCATACCCATGTTGCTGAAATTGTGTTACTAAATATAAAGATTGCTGTACAAAACCTTTAATGACATAAAAATGGGAGTGAGAAACAGGTCTGGTGGTGCACACCTTTAATCCCAGCAGTTAGGCAGCAGAGGCAGGTGGATCTCTGAATTGGAGGCCAGCTTGGAGTATAGTGAGTTTCAGGACTGCCAGCCCTAAACAGAGAAACTCTGTCTCAAAAAACGCAAGTAAATAAAAATGGAGGTGAGTTTGAGACATGAAGTTCCACCTACTTAAAGCATTTTTCAAAATAAAACAAAGCAAAACAAACAAACAAATGAACTAAATAATGAGATGTGTGGATATGAAGTATTTTGGGAACTAACAGGTTTAGTTAGTCAAACTCTGCCTTATTGAGAAGGGCACCAAAAATCTTGTAAGCTTTGCTTCCCAGGATCTCTTAGGGCTTATGAAGGTAGTTTTACATTTCACTGTGTGTGTGTGTGTGTGTGTGTGTGTGTGTGTAAGCCACATTATATGTGTAGTCTGTGGTGGTCTGAATGAGAATGGGCCCCATATGCTCATATAGTTTTTCAGTTTTTGGTCCAGTTTGGGAAGGATTAGGAGCTGTGACCTTGTAGCAGAAGGTGTGGCACTGGAGGACCCAAGGCTTTGACATTTCAAAAGACTGGTGGCACTTACGATGTCTCTTCCTCCCTCTCTTTCATGAGCTCTCTGCAATCAGTAGAACAACAGAGGGTAGATATAGAATAAGGGACTAGAGGGAATACGTAGCTCTCATTACGAAAATGAAACAGAATATGTAATTATGGTTTCAGGTGTAACTAATCTTTTGCTAATTTGTGGGTTCTTCCAACCTTTACCCCCATCCAATTCACCCCCTACTACTAGACACATAAGAGAAGGGTAGAGGGGAGGGAGAGAAGGAGAGAGATAGAGTATGAATCTATTTCTTTTGTTTTGTCCTTGAGCTCAACTTCTAACAAACTGCAACCACGGCTCCAGAATGACAAGCAACCACCTCTTGGGGCCCTAACATTTATATATCCTCTGAAAAGTTCCCAGAATTCCAAACATCACACAATGGCAGAAAGTATTTACAGCTGGCAAACCACTCCTCTACTAGAACATGAGGCAAATCATAGTAAGCTACTGCAGACAGTCCAAATCAGCCCCATATCCCCCACCTGGGATTAAAATGAAAATATATTTTTTCAATATTTCTATGTTTTTCTAAAGAACACACATTTTCAGAATTATCACAAAAGTGGTGGTGGTGCTGCTGGTGGTAGTGGTGGTGGTTATTGTGGGGGCTGGAACAGGAGCATCAAGTGTGGGTAGAGAGGGTAAAGGGAAGAAATATGGGAAGAAACAGCTAAAATTTAGGGACATTTGAGGGGCAATATGGAAACCTAATAAGATATAAAGTTCCTAAAACATATACCTATATGAAGGCAATCTAAACAAAATGCCAAATAATAGGGTACTAACTGGCCAATTCTTATCACCAAATGAATGTTCCAGGACCAGAATTGAGTTACATCAAATTGAAATGTTGGCCAAAGTCTCATGGGAATCCAGAAACAACCTAAGCTGTTTCCAAGTCAATAGGTTGCTCTGTACAAACAGACAGCAAGGCCCATTCCAAAGCATAATACCTACACAATTCACTGAACATGGAGAAGTCAAGTTGGTGTCTAAACAGAGCCTTCATCACTTTCCTAGTATCTTTGGTACAAGAAAGGTACTCTGCATGCTACCAAGAGAAACACCAAGCCAGCTACAAACCCTGTGATTTATAATACTGTCCTGCCTGCAAGATATGCTAGTGCAATGGTGGCTCAAAGATTGTGGGAGTAACCAATATCTGATTTGACTTAAGGCCCAAAGCAGAAGATGGAACCCATAGAGGACACTGCTTAGGTGACCAAGAACTTGGGACTAGATATTCCAGGGACGTATGGTAAAAACCAAGTACTATTAGTCTTAATAATGTAGTAATAAAATGACTCCTAATGACATTCTGACACACTCATTGTTCATCAGCCATCATCAGAGAAATTTCTGCCTGCAGCAGATGGAAACAAATGTAGAAACCCACAGCCAGACAGTATGTAGAAATAGAGGACCTTGGAACACACAGCTCTAAATGGGATGTCTCTGTCAGATCAATTTTCAAAGCTCAGGGGACTCCAAGGAAGAAAGATTAGGGGTTAGAGTGTGAGAACCAGAGGGAATGTAGGACATCAAGAGAATAAGGCCTCCAAATCAACTGAAAACAGATCTTAAGAACTCAGAGAGTCTGTGGCAGTATATACAGAGCCTGCACTGGTCTGCATCAGGACCTCTGTGTATATATTATGGCTTCCAGTTCAGTGAGTTTATTTGTTTGTTTGCTTGCTTGTTTGCTTGCTAGTGTGTTTGGAGACAGGGTTTCTATGCGTAGCCCTGGTTGTCCTGGAACTCTGTAGACCAGGCTGGGCCTGATTGAACTCAGAGATCTACCTGCCTCTGCCTACTGAAAGCTGGGATCCAAGGCATATGCCACCACTGCCTGGCTCAGTACAGTGTTTTCATGGGACTCTGGAGTGTGGGAAAGCGTTGTTCTCTGATGCTTGTGTCTTCTCTTGGGTGCCTTTCCTTCTGTTTGTCCCGTCTAACTTCAATGTAAATTTTTTTAAAAAATTATACTTTATTTTGTCATGTTAGATTGTTTTCTCTTGAAAGCCTGTTTTTTTCTTATGAGGGACAGAAAAGGGGTGGATCCATCTTGGACTCTTGAATCTCTCAAACCATAAGCCTAATTAAACTTTCTTTCTATGAGCTACCTTGATCATGGTGTTTTGTCTCAGCAATAGAAAAGTAAGACAAAGTCAGAGGGCAAATTCTGAAGGTGATTCCGCCTCATTCCTTTATGTGGGTTTCAGTGACCTATATCAGGTAGCCAGACCTGTGTGACAGGCACACTTTTGACTCTCTGAAATATTTCACTGGCCTCTAAAGGCACTTTTTTAAATGTAATTTATTAATTTTTATATTAATCACAGGTTAGGTACTTTGCATCCCAGGCAGAGACCCCTCCCACATTCCCTCCCACTCTCCCCATCCCTCCCTCATCTCCTCCCCTCCCCCTCTAAGTGCACCAACGGGGGAGGACCTCCTCCCCTTCCATCTAATTCCAGTTCATCTTCTCTCCTCAGGGCTGGCTGCAATGTCCTCCCCTGGGATCTAGCCAGGCTGTTACTCTCTGGCGTGTATGGGGGAGGATCAAAGAGCCAGCCATCGAGTTCATTACTGAAACAGTCCCTGTTCCCCTTACTAGGGTCTTCAGTTGGACACCGACCTACCATGGGCCACTTCTGAGCGGGGATTCTAGGCCATATCTATATAAGGTCCTTGGTTGGAGAAACTGTCTTGTAAAAGACCCCTGTGCCCTGCTCAATTTGGTCTTTGTGGAGCTCTTGTTCTCCCAAAGTCTTACTAACTTCCCCATTTTCATTATTATTCCCAGCCCTCTGCCGAAGGCTTGGTTGTAAGTCTTAATATCTGCTTTGATACATTGCTATATTGATTCTTTCAGAGGCACTCAGCCTCTGCTTCATCTCGATTCCTTCACATCTTGTAGTCAGGACACATTTTGGATCAAAGGTTTTATGGGTAATTTGGTGTTCCGTTCTATCCACTGGGATTCCTACCTGCCTATGGGAGGTGGCCACCTCAGGCTCTATATCTCTTGCTGTTAGGAGTCTCATCTAGGGTCACTCGCATAAACTCCCAGGAGCCTCCCGCATCCCAGGCCCCTGTTTAGCTCTGTATCCTATTTTAATATTGGCATTTCTCCCTTTGATGTTGTTTAATTTCTTGAGTTCTTTATATTCTGGATATTAGCACTCTCTCAGAGGCAGAGTTGGTAAAGATCCTTTCCCATCATGTAGGCTGCTGTTTTGTCCTATTGATTGAAAGTCTATTTTATTAGATACTAGGATTGCTACCCCAGCTTGTTTTCTGGATCCATTTGCTTAGAAAATAGTTTTCCAGCCCTTTACTCTGAGGTAGTGTTTATCGTTGTTGCATAGGTGTGTTTCTTGGATGCAGCAGAATGTTGGATCCTGTTTCTGCAACCATTCTGTTAGTCTGTGTCTTTTTATTGGAGAGTTGAGTCCGTTGATGTTGATAGATAATAGTGACCAATGACTGTTACTTCCTTTTATTGTGGAGTTGGTGGTCTTACTGTGATTTATTGCTTTTTTGTTGTTGTTGTTGTTGTTGTCGTTGGGAAACTATCCTTATCCTATATTTTCTTTGGTGTAGTTGTTTCTGTTGGACTGAAGTTTTCCTTCTAGTACCTTCTGTACGGCTGGGTTACTTTGTAGGTATTGCATGAATTTTGTTTTGTCATGGAAAATTTTGTTTTCTCCATCTATGCTGATTGAAAGCTTTGCTGGGTATAGTAGTCTTGGTTGGCATCTGTGTTCCCTTAAGGACTGCATGACTTTTGATCAGGCCCTTCTGGCTTTCATAGTTTCTGATGAGAAGTCTGGTGTGATTCTGATCAGTCTACCTTTGTATGTTACTTGACCCTTTTCCCTTGCT
>JAQQSO010004438.1:0-12778 GCA_028658305.1 Pachyuromys duprasi | reverse complement strand
TGATCTCGAGTCTTAATATCCGCTCTGATACATCGCTACATTGACCACCCCACCCCCCAGAGGTCCTCTTTGGCATGCTCCTGTTCTGTTGCTTGTTTTGTATGAGACGGTTTCTACAACCAAGGACCACGTGTGGATGTGTCCTGGAACCCCTGCGTAGATGGGACCCAGGATAGCTCGGTGTAGGACTGGAGGGCCTAGTGAGGGAAGCAGGGACTGTTTCAGTCTTGAACTTGATGGCTGACTCTTTGACCCTCCCCCATACAAGCCGGGGAGTGACAGACTGGCTGGATCCCAGTGGAGGACATTGCAGCCAGCCCTGGAGAGACAGGATGAGCTGGGGTTGGATGGAAGGGGAGGAGGTCCTCCCCAGTTGGTGGACTTGGAGGGGGCGGGGAGGAGATGAGGGAGGGTTGGGGAGGGTGGGAGGGTGTGAGGGGGGGGCTGCGCCTGGGATGCAAAGTACCTAACCTGTGATTGATACAAAAAATAAAAAAATGAAAAAAAAAAAAAAGATCTAGCTGTAAGGCATTTTCTTAATTAGGGATTGGTGGGGGAGGGCCCAGGCCATTGTGAGCAGTGCCATCCCTGGGGTGGTGGGTCCTGGGTTCTGTAAGAAAGCAGGCTGAGCAAGCCATGGGAGCAAGCCAGTCAGCAGCACCCCTCCATGGCCTCTGCATCAGCTCCTACTTTCAGGTTCCTGCCTTGTTCAAGTTCCTGTTTTGACTCCCTTCAGTTATGAACAGTGATATAGAAGTGTGAGCCAAATAAACCTTTTCCTCCTCAACTTGCTTTTTGGTCACAGTGTTTTGTCGCAGCAATAGAAACCCTAACTAAGACACTCAGGAAAGTTTTTAAATAGCAGAAAGACTAATCGTCTACAAGACAAATGCATCATAAAATGTGATTGGTTAATTTGCTTGCTTAAAACTCATAGTAATCCTCTCAAACCCTCATTTTCCTAAGCTAGCTGAGTTCACAGATATGGGCGATGATCGTCAGTAACTCCCATTACCACAAGAAGAGAGACAACACTATAGTCTCTTGATGGTAAAACACATAACCATCTATAAAGTGTTCATGGTAAGAAAACAAAACTACATCTAAGCAATCCTCTATCAATTCTAATTTGAAGAAACAGGGGACTGGGGAACACGTTAAAAAGAACAACCATGGCACGACAGCACACATCCCTAACTCCAGTGCTTGGGTGGTAGAGACAGGACTTGCTGGCTGCCAGTCTAGCCAAAATGGTAAGCTCCAGGTTCAGTGAGAGCTCCTGTCTGGGAAAATAAGGTAGAGAGCAATGGAGAAAAGTAGCCGCTATCCACTCAGGACTCCACATGCTTCAGATCCTTCATCCTCCAAATCATTGTATAGCCCTCTTCCAAACTCATTCCAGCCATTCAGAAAAAATAGTCAAAGATTATCATTATCTGCATATTGAGTCTAGTAATCCCTGTTTTGGCATTGGAACTATAAATCTGATCTTTTTCTGCTGTGGCAATCACCCATAAACACAAAATAAAACTTTTAAACATGAAGCTTCCCCAACTATCCAAAGTACATAAATAGACTTCACAGACTATTATAGAGAGGTTTTATTGTTTTTTGTGGGGATTTTTTTGTGTTTTTGTTTGTTTGTTTGTTTTTAATATGAGCTGGAGAGATAGCTCACAGGCTAAGAACACTGGCTGTTCTTCCAAAAGTCTGATATTCAATTCCCAGCAACCACAAGATGGCTCATAACCATCTACACTGATGCCCTCTTCTGGCATGTAGGCACACATGCAGGCAGAATGCTACAAAAATAATTAATAATCTTTTTTAAAACAAAATAAAAAATAAAAATCATATTAAAACAATTGCAGCTTTTAATAAATGAATGTTTATAATGTTTGCAGGATTGTAATAAGCAATATAAAGACTGTTTTAATTAATACTCAAAATCACTCTGGAAGACAGATGTTACAATTATCTTTACATAATTCACAGAGAAACTATAAACCAGGAAATCTTTATTCATCACCCACACTAAATGGCACAGGCTTTTTCACTTTCTTAATTTCTTTTTGAGATGGGGTCCTACTAGTTAAACCTGCCTTCAAATTCATAACTTTCCCGCTTTAGCCTCCTGAGCATGGAGATTAAAGGATTACAACACAGCCAGCTCAGAGTTCTAGCTAAAAAAGCCTCAGATCCCAAATTCTTCTCCACCTCTTCTGTGTGTCAACAGTAACTAGCTCAAGGCACCAAATCCAAAAGTGTAATTTTTATAGTTAACTCAAAAGTGAACTATAATACTAGTTTAAAATTCACATTTCGGTAGTTGATATTGAAATTATCAGTATTATTCTCTCTACAATAAACAATGAACATGAACAAAACAGTCTCCCCTACTTTTTCAATATCTTTGTTCCAACTTCTCAAGGAACAGATTTTAGAATTAAAAACAAAAACAAAAACAAAAACAAAACACCACGGCTTCGTTAATACAGATTCTGGTACAGAATTTAATAGCCAGCTGTCCATTCTTCAGGGAGTTCAGCAGAATCCACGGAGGAGAGCTACTTGCTGGCTCCCTTATGCTCATGCTTAGGTAGCTTTCTTTTATAACTCAGAACCTCCTGCTCAGGGAATGCTGTCGCCCACAGTGGGCTTGGGCCATCCTATATCCCAAGCCCTATTATTAACAATTTTTATCATCACTAGGGCATCAAACACTTTTCAGCCATAAGAATAGTGAAATAGATTTTCTAAAGATGAGGTTATAGTCAAGTAAATATAATATGCTAGACACAATGTTTATTCTTAACTTTTTCTGAAATCATAGTAAAGATAAAATAAACTACCATTCAGCTGTCCTTTTCTAGCCAACTACCATGAATAAGTCACGTTATTTACAATCTCATTTTATTATCTATTAAGTGATCACTTTTAACTTTTTTTTTAACATTTAAGGAACCGAAACAAATCTGAACCAGAAATTCAAAAACATTTGAGTCAGGTTACTCCACCTCACCCAACTGCATGTCAGTATTAGCGTTCACTTCTCCTGCAGTGGAGCCAGAGCAAAGGGCAGCTACTCAATTAAAACCTCCTGACAAAATGGCAACTACCGGCCAAGAAAACTGTCCCCTGCCTTGCTCCAACAAGTACTTTTCTAAATAAATAAAATCTAGGGATGGTGATTTAGCTTGGTGGTAGCATATCAATCCCATTGTTACCACCACCAAAATCCACACTCACACACACAAACTAATAAATGATCATGATCCCCCGGACTACATTTCCCTGAGGACACCTTTGGGTAAGAAAAAAACTGCTAATAAGGTTTCTACAAATCAATATTTAGTAGAAACACTCAAATATAAGAGTTAAAATGATTACCCTGAAGCAAAGCCTTTTTTTGAAATAATGACCTATAAAAATTAAGCTATACCAGTGATGAATTTTTTTTAATTATTGGGTAGTATATACTTAACCTGCCTTCCACATTTACTTTAATATCAGAATCTAATTCAGGAAGCATCATTTATTAAACCTTCAAATTTCCATATACACTAGAGTGCACTTGCCCTTAATTCTTTATTAGTTTAAATGTTTCCTTCACTCTCTTTCCTCAGAATTGCACATGATTTGTGATTTTGAAGGATTTTATTTCCTCAGCTGTTAATAGTCTCTTGATTTTATTAAGATCCAAAAAGCTCTTGAGAAAGCAAACAGTCTATTACATCAGCATGTCTGAGACAATATAGCTGGGAAGATAAGGAGATAAAGCAGAAATACCAGAAATTAGACAGGGCTCTGCTCCGACAAGCTTTATTTATTTAAGTTTATTATTTTAAAAATACTTTTAAAAAAATCCGCTTTTGCAAGTGCCTTTAATCTCAGCACTTGCAAGACAGAGGAGTCGGATCCGTAAGAATTCAAGTCCGGCCTGGTTTATCAGTGAGTTCACAGCCTGCCAAGGCTACATATTGAGACCCTGTCTCCAAAAGACTCCAAAACCAAACAAACTTTGCTTTCCATGAATTTTTAAAAATAAAGCCAGTGCTTAATCAAGCACTCTGCATCTGGTGAAGATAGCATGTCCTTATTATACTGTTTTAAAACTACTCACCGAAGTTCGATCAGGTTCTCCATCTGCTAAACTTGCGTCCATAATGGATGACAGATTTATGCTTCTCCTTCCACTAATGCTTAGCCATCCTATAAGCCTGGAAACCCTAGAAAAAGAAAATTGTATGTATTAAGTAGAAAATAAACCATTAAGTTCAGTAAAAGGGGGAAATCATTTTATGCTAAGGTTAGTGGAAAATTCAACAACAAACACAGATTTTTACATAGGTCTTTTAAAAAAATTATTCTGGAGAGATGGCTTGATGGTTAACAGCGTTTGCTGTCTTTCAGAGGGCCTAAGTTTAATTTTCAACACCCATATGGCAGCCAACATCTGTAACTCCAGTTCCAGGGGATCCAACACCCTCTTCTGGCCTCCATGGGCACTGCATACATGTGGCATAAAGACATACACGTAAGCAAAATACCCATACACATAACAAAATATTAACCATATTTTTTAAGAATAAAGGTTCAAAGAAAAATGAAAAAGAAAATTATCCCAAGCAAAAAGAAAGACCTAGAAGCTTAAACTAATGCAACCAGCTAACATCTGAGAAGCAGAAGCAAAAGGACTGATAAGGCTACATGGAACTCTGCCTCAAGGAAAAAACAACAAAAACAAGAGTACTTCCCATGCATAAACACAGTTTTGTTTATGCCAATGTAATAAAGAAAAACTAGTTTATTTCACTAGTCATATATAGATTAGAACTAAAAGACTTAGACATCCCTTCAGAGGAATACTATATATACAAATATAAAACAAAATACTATATACAAATATAAAATGAGTAAATTAATGTGTAATCAGAGAATAACAAAGTATTATTTAAAAATTAAAGACAACCAGGGGGCCTGCAGAGACCAATACTCCAACCAAGGACCATGAATGTGGATGACCTAGACCCCCTGCTTAGATGTAGCCCATAGGCAGCTCAGTTTCTAGGTGGGTTCCCTAGCAAGGGGAACAGGAGCTGTCTCTGATATGAACTCAGTGGCTCACTCTTTGGTCACCTCTCCCTGGGGGGTGTAGCCTTGCCAGGCTACAGAGGAAGACAACGCAAAACCAGTCCTGGTGAGACCTGATGGGCTAGGGTCAAATAGAAGAGGAGGAGGACCTCCCCTCTCAGTAGACTAGGGGAGGGACATAGTGGGGAGAAGAAGGAAGGAGGGTGGGTCTGGAAGGCGATGAGGGAGGGGGCTACAGTCAGAATGCAAAGTGGATAAACTGTAATAAATAATAAATACATTTTTTTAAAAAATTAAAGTCAAAAAAGATAAGTGGATAGGCTGAAGTTGAAGCTGGTGATCTAGGAAATACAGTTGATTAAGATAGGATGTATAAATAAACAGGAGTTGAAAAGAGCAGATGGAAACCAAGAAGCACAGAAGTCCAACAGTTGCCTAATAACAGATCTATCATGTGGATACCCATCTCAGTACTTGGAAGACTGAAACAAGAGGATCACTAAGAATTAAGAGGCCCTAGGCTTCATTTACAAGATGCTTTCACCAAAAAAAAGAAAGCAACAGTTAAGAAAAATATAAAGGAAGAAGTAATTAACAAAAGAAGCAGAAGAAACATCCTGTAACTAAAAAATATAGGTCTTCATAACGAGAAGAGCACTTTGAAAGCCAACAGAATTAATAAATGTCTAAGCAAATTGTAATGTGAAATTCCATAACTAAATCCCTACACATTCCAAATGATACCATGCAGGCAGAAGAGTAATTTTAAAAAAATTATTAGGTGATTTTCTTCATTTAACTTAACAAAGTAGGTGTAACTATTCTTTCCCTTTTCTAAATTACTTTTCAAACATCTAGAGAATAGCACATAATAAATATTGCTGACACCGACCTTTTTGTTCTTAACTATTGACTCCAAATGAAAATAATACCTTCATTGTAAGTGTTTTACCATCAACAAAGTGGGTTAGAAAGATGAAAGCTTTGATGAAGTGAGTTACAAATCCACTCTTTCTTAACCCTGGCTAAATGTGTATTGTTTCTTCCCAATAGAATTCTCACTTAGAGCAAGAGAGAAGGCACACCCCTAAAGTACTTGACACATAGCATGAGGACCTGAATTGTATACTCAGAAGCCATGTTTAAGAACTAGAATGGTGGCACACGCATGAAATCCTAGAACGGGGAAGACAGAGACAGGGGAATCCCTAAGGCTCAGTGACTAGCTAAATGGGCCAAGTAATGAGCTTCAGGTTCAGTGAGAGACCCTGCTTCAAAAACAACATAAAGAGTACTAAAGGAAGCAATGCAATGTCAACCTCTGGCCTACACACACAAATACACATAGGACTTTTACCCTAAACAAGATGGAAGCCTATTGCTAAAAGCAAAGTACAAAAATAAAATAATATAAAGAAAAAAGAAAAAAAGAAAAGGAAAAGAAAAAGAAAGATAAACTTCTGTGGTATTTATTGTTCTAGTTTCTAGCTCTGAACACAATTAATTACAAATGACTACTTACTGCTACAATCCACACAAGAAACAACGGTGGCATGTACTAGAAAGGCAGCAGACGTGATAGATGGTGCCATTTTTTTTATATATTCTGAGTATGTGGTCAAATTATTTTACAAAATGCAGAGTAGGTTGGAAAAGTTGGCAAACGTTTTGCCGTATGAGATAAAAAAATAAAGCTACCACTAACTTTATTTTTTATTTGCTTTATAGTTTAGGTTACTTTATTTTAGTTATATCTTAGGTGTTCAGTACACGGTGGGAAGACTTGGGAAGGACACAAGTGAATGTGAACTTGTCTCCAGGTGGACACTCATGCAATAGCACTGAATGGAGATATCAAGGAAGCAGTCAAGGAACTAGAGAGATGGCTTGATTGTTGAGGATTTAAACCCTCCTCTGACCTCGGGCACCAGGTATGCATGTGGTATACATATATACGTTAAGAAAAACATTCATACAAATAAAATAAATCCTCAAATTAAACAAAGAAAGGCAAAGGAGGTAGCTGAACATGAAGACATGACTCTGAGGCAGGTCAATCTAGAAACCTAAAGTGATAGCCTGCACATATAAGGGATGAAATTTAAAGATCTTCTTGGGAAATGAGTTGCAAGCTCAGTTCAGGGTCATGTGTAATTTATATTTTAAAGACTCAATATTTATTATTTTTTAAATCTCATTTTTAGCATTCAATGTGAAGAATTTTCTATCATTACTCTTTGCAAAAGCAAGCTCCTGGCAGATTACACGCCTCCCCTACATAATGAACTGTACTGGAGCCATGAACCAAAACACACACCTCCTCCCCTCACTTCCATGTCAGCTGCTTTGTTACAGCAGCTAGAAAAGAGGCTTAAAGTATTTGTGCACTCAGGTCATAATCTCTCAGAGGTGAAAAATTAAAAGACATTTACATAATCCAAAGTCTGAGAATATACACATGTATTTTCTTTTAATTAAAACAGAAATAGAAAACACACTTAATGGTAGTAGGCTCTAAAACACAGGCCTGGGGAAAAGAAAGCACCTCCTCTGTTGTCCAGCAGCTCTTCAGAGCTCATTGGTTCTACAGACAAAACAAGAGTCAGTAACTTTAAAAGGGCTCTGTTTCAGAACACTGACTCTCTCTTCTCAAAGTTGCCAAGTAAAGCTAAGGCTGTATGTTAATTTCAACATAATTGGTAGTTGAATTCAAAGTTTAAAAAATAGACCATGTTCCCTCTTTTGTAATCAGTACTCTAAAACTATTGCCTCAGTCTCTATACTTATCCTAATAAAGTTCCTACAGAAACTAAGTTTTAAAAAATTTATTTTGTATTTTGGGCTTAAATTAGCATGTACCAAGCAAGGATAATGCCATTTGTAGCTATCTGATATTACAGGACACTCCAAAGGGTTTTACTCTGTTAAATAATAGATATATATATGTATGTATATATATATTTATCAATATATATGTTTTCATGAATATATATATGAAAACAACAGCTTTTCTTTTGATCACTAAAATACACTATTCTTAAATAACATCTCTTTATCTCTAAACATAACTTCACTCTGTCAATTTGGCTTTAAAAAATTTAATGTTACAAATCTAAACAACTTGGTTTAGTGTCTGAACTGATTGCCTGGATGTACAGTACATCAGGTAAAGTTTGAAACAATATAGGTTCATGTATTTGAACACGTGGTACTACTGCTGGAGGGAACTCCAGAACCTCTGGAAGCTGAAGCAAGCCAGAGAAAGTAAGCAGCCCCAGGCCAAGGGTGGTGGCTAATGCAGGCAAGTGTCTGTGAGTGGAGTTTGGGTCTATGTCTCAAAGGAAGGAGCTGACACAATGGGCATTCATTTGTCATAAAACCTTTTAGCTAACAAAAAGAGAGGTAACCCTTTCAATCTAGCAGGCCTGCAAAAACTACCATATTCAATGATGGGATACTGAAAACTTTCCCTTTCATTGTAATGTGGTACAGTGTCACCAACATTTCCATTTAACCTCACACAAGGGATCCTAACTGGAGTAATAAGAAAAATAAATTTACATTCTAAGAACTGGAGAGAAATTATATTTGCAGATGTGACTGCACACAAAAATATGCAAATTGATAGAATTAATAATTGTGTACAATGACTGATCATCAACTTGATTGGATTGAGAGGAGCTTAAGTAAAGCACTATGCTAGCTGTGTCTATGAGAACATTTCCAAAGATGAATACACCCATAATGGCTCTGACAAATACCCATGGTGTAAGCCAGGCACGGTGGTGCATGCCTTTAATCTCAGCACTGAGGAGGCAGAGGCAGGCAGTTCTCTGTGAGTTCCAAGCCAGCTAGAACTACACAGTGAGAGCCTGTCTCAAAAACAAACAAAAAGAGTCAATCAGCCTAAGGCAAAAATAATTTTAGAAGGTACCAGGAGTAGGAGTGTATCTCAGTGGCAGGGTACTTGCCTGTCATTTATGAGGCCCTGGGTTCAGGCCCTAATACATTACATAAATAAATAAATAAATAAATAAATAAATAAATAAATAAATAAATAAATAAATAAATAAACAAACAAACAAACAAACAAACAACTGAAGAGGAATTTTAAAGTCCTTTTTTAGATTTCAAATTCTAAATTTCTAATAAAATCACTTTTATGACAAAAAAGGCCCACCAAACCTAATACAATATATAAGGACTGTCCTGACTAGTTTTATGCCAATTTGACACAAGCCAGAGTCAATCAGAGTCAAAGAGAGAGGAGGAAGCCTCAACTGAGAAAAATCCTCTATGCAATCCAGCTGTAAGGCATTTTCCTAATTAGTGATCGATGGGGCAGGACCCAGACTATTGTGGGTGGCGCCATCCCTGAGCTGGTGGTTCTATGAGAACGCAGGCTGTGCAAACCATGGGAGCAAGTCAGTAAGCAGTAGTCCTCCCATGGCCTCTGGCCTGTTTGAATTCCCACCCTCACTACTTTTGATGATAAACTGTTACATGGAACTGTAAGCAAAATCAACTATTTTCCCCTTCAGGCTGCTTTGGTAATGGTGTTTCATCATAGCCACAGAAATCCTAACTAAGACAATGCCATGAAAGCTTAGCAGCGTTCTTTCTTTAAAACTTTCTATCAGTTCTTTGTGAATTTTACATTAGGCTCCCCAATTCCGCTCATCTCCCCCTTCCCTTCACCCAAAAAAGAGAATAAAATTAGAATTAAAAAAAATCTTGTGGAAGCTATAGTGTCAGTGTGTCACACAGTACACCTTTTTGTCTGCACATATTTACTTGCAAATATTCATCACAATGACTCTTTGGTGGTCCAGGGCCTCTGGCTTTTGCTACACCATCAAAATTTAATCCTCACAGGATTCCTTAGCTATCCTGTTGTTGCTCTGTGTCATGGGGATCCTGCAGCTTTGGATCTGTTAGAGCCAGCCCTTTCACACGCTCTAGCAGATCATAGATGGGGTAGATGCTGGGGTGGGCCAACTCAAAACCCTGGCTCTGGACCTGGGAGGTACTGAGTTGGTCAGCCCACCAGCCCTCCTCTACTGCACCACCAGGACAAGCTCTGCCCTGATAGCTCACCATATTCCACAGCTGGCAAGGGGCAGGGGCAGCTGTCCTGCTCTCATGTCTTTGGGGCAGCGTGGGTTATTCATGCCTTCACTACCAGGGCAAGCTCCACTGTGCTGGCCAGGAGAGGTGCAGGGCCCACTCCCGAATGCTGCAGTTGGTTGAGGGATGAAGCCAGCTTTCCCACCTGCTGCAGGTGTCAAGGGGTGTGGAAGCATCTCTCCCTTCCCCACACCATCCCATAGCAGACAAGGGGCAGGACCAGCTCAGTATACACCCCCACATCAAGGTCAGCTCTATTGTGCTTCCTAGGCAAGGCACAGAGCAGCTCAGCACAGTGCCTCAGACAGCAATCCAGACCAGGGACATTTGCATGGCTTCTGGTGTTAACACTGGCCTGAGACATCAACACACCCTGGCTGACAGAGGTCCCAGACATGGGCCCCAGCAGCTGTGGAGGCAGCACAGCCCTCAGACATCCGCATGGTCTCCAGTAGCAGCCTGGACCACAGACATCCACTTGACCTTTGGTGGTAACTCAAGTGACAGACATTGACACAGACCCCAGCTGCATCAAGATCATGGACCCAGACCACGACCCTTGGCTGCAGCCTGGCCCAACACCTCACAATGCCCTCTTCATATCTGCCTGTTCCTCACCGCTGTCACATCTCCAGTACCACCTTTCTCCACAGTGTACAGACCCCTCAGCTTTGCTTTCTCTTCTGCCTTTCCACCAGTACTCCATCTTTCCCATGCCTCCATCACACTTTCATCCCACGGCAGGTGCTTGGGTGCTTCCGTGCAGCCACCCCTGGTTTGTCCTAGCAGCGTTCTTATAGTAGTTGCTGTTGTGAATTCACCTTGTGGATGTATGGAGGACTACTTTTGAAGTATGTTACTTAGATTTACTTTTATCTTTAATATTCTCTCTCCCTTGTGCTGTGTGTGTGTACACAGACTTTGAGTGCAGGTATCTGTAGAGACCAGAAAAGAGCATTTGATCCCCTGCAGCTGGAATTACATAAGGCTTCCCAGTGTCTAGAAGAGCAGCAAGTGCTCTTAACTGATAAGCCATCTCTCCAGCCCCAAGTCTGATTAAACTACAACCAAGTTGTTAAATAAAAAAATCACATAGTTCTTCTCAGATTTTTGCTGCTTAACTTCACTCTCACTACCAAGTTCATCTATCATATTGCTGCTACTGATGCTGTGACAGCAGCATTTACACTCTGTAACTATGAGAACCTAAGTTCTTTAGATTTTCCACAAATCCTTTGTCACCTGAGTAGTTTAAAATTTCTCTCATTAATGGTTTGCAATCATGTACTTGGCTTTAGAATTCTATGAACCACTGGGACTATGTCAAACTGATAATTTAAAATGTTCAATATCTTTCTCATTTTTTATTTTTTTAATTATGTATAACTGTGTGAGTCTTTTTGTGGGTATATGTGTTTCAGTCTCCGTGTGGAAATCCAGAGGGGTCAAATGCCCTGGAGCTGGAGTTACAGCTGTAAGATTTCTGACATTGGTGCTAGCAATGAAACTCACATGCTCTGCAAAAAGAATACACACCTCTTAACTGCTGAGCCATCTTTCCAGTCCCCAAAACACTACAACCGGAAATGGCAAAATAAGTAAAAATAGAATCAATATCCAAAAAAAACAAGAGTAGGTTATACTCCTAAATATAAATTGTACTAAATGGTTTATTTATTTGTTTGTTTATTTTTCTGTGTTTGAATATTTGCCTGAACGTGTATCTATATGCCATGTGTGTGTGCTCGTGGAAGCCAGGATAGAACACTGGTTCCCCTTAAACAGGCAGTTGTTAGCCAGCATGGGGGTGGTGCTTGGAACAGGAACTGAGTCCTCTGCAAGATCAACAACTGCTCTAAACTGCTGAGCCATCTCTCACGCTCCCGCACTGAAATGTTAAAAAAAAAAAATAATAAGCACTTTTAACCATTAAATTAACAGACACACAGACTTTCATTATAATCGCAAAGACTAGTGGAATTCTGAGCTCAATGTTAAATAACAGTCTATGCCCCAGTTGGAATAAAATGTTCTTGTAGGTGGGTTTCTTTTTTTTTCTTATTTCTCTAGTGTGCACTTCATAGCTCTAATGAAGTTTCTCTGTATCTCCTTCCTGTCACTGTAAACACCCATGGCTTCAGCTGCCATCACTGGCTGATTATTCCCAGTGCTATCTCTAGCCTCATACACTAACTGCCTTCTCAGCAATTCTATTCTGAAAAGCTCATCTTTAACCCACCATGCAGCTTTTCCTTTTCTCATTTTCGTCATCTGTATTCTCCATAACCAAGTCTCCAATCTTTCCACTGTAGCTAGATTTTAAAACTCTACTTTATTTAGGGTGTTAGGCCTCTACTTCCCTTCCAAACTCCCAACTCTACATAGGAAAGAAAAGGTTAGTGGGGATACGGGGGCACAGACTCCTTCACTTCTCCCGGCTCTTTAGGGTAGATGGATCTTTGGGGGATCTACCAATCTCCATCAACAGCAAACACAGCCAACAGTCTCCTACAAACCACTGTGCCACAAAGCTTCTCTGTCTGCTCCAAGCCACCAC
>JAQQSO010004437.1:0-12778 GCA_028658305.1 Pachyuromys duprasi | reverse complement strand
TGGCAGAGGGCAAGAAGTGATGATAGAAATGGAGGAGGTTGGTGAAACATGGAGAGAACAAGAGCTCCACAAAGACCAAACTGAGCAGGGCACAGGGGTCTTGTATGAGATGGTTTCTACAACCAAGGGCCACATGTGGATGTGGCCTGGAACCCCTGCTCAGATGGGGCCCATGATAGCTCGGTGTAGGACTAAAGACCCTAGTGAGGGAAACAGGGACTGTTTGAGTCTTGAACTTGATGGTTGACTCTTTGACCCTCCCCCATTCATGCCGGGGAGTGACAGACTGGCTAGATCCCAGGGGAAGACATTGCAGCCAGCCCTGAGGAGACAGGATGACCTGGGGTTGGATGGAAGGGGAGGAGGTCCTCCCCTGTTGGTGGACTTGCAGGGGTCGGGGAGAAGATGAGGGAGGGTTGGGGAGGGTGGGAGGGAATGAGGGAGGGGGCTACGCTTGGCATGCAAAGTACCTAACCTGTGCTTGATAACAAAAAATAAATTAATAATAAAAAAAGAAATCGTTTCTCTCCTTCCCCAAACAAGTCCAAGGGTGACCCAAGACCAAAGTTGTCACCTCCTACAATGATCTCTCTTGTTTAGAAAGCTTCACCATCATTTCCTTAGCTTCAGTCATCCTTCCCCTCACCAATTCCAGTGCAACAGCTCCACTGCAACTCAGAAACTGTGTGTGCTTGACGCCATCTTGAAAGATCGATCTGTTGCTTTTTAAATTCTTGAGTTCTTTATGTATTCTGGCTATTAGCTATCTGTCAGATATAGAGTAGGTGAAGATCCTTTCCCAATCTGTAAGTCATCATTTTGTTCTAATGACAGTGTCCTTTGTTTTCAGTTTCAAGGGGTCCTATTTGTTGATTGTTGATCTTAGAGCCTGTGCTGTTGGTCTTCTGTTCAGGAAGTTGTCTCCTATGCCCGTGAGTTCAAGGCTCTTCCCCACCTTTTCTTCTAACATATTTAGTGCATCTGGTCTTATGTTGAGGTCTTTGATCCACTTGGATTTAGTTTTGTGCAAGGTGATATATATGGATCTATTTGCATTTTTCTACACATAGACATCCAGTTAGACCAGCACCATATGTTGAACATGCTGGTTTTTTTTTTTTTCACTATCATTTGGTTTTGGCTTTTTTGTAAGATGTCAAGTATCAGTAAGTTTGTGGGTTTATTTCTGGGTCTTCTATTCAATTCCCTTGATCTGTCATTCTATTTCTATGTCAGGACCATGCAGTTTTTATTACTACTGCTCTGTAGTACATCAGAGATTGTGATATCTCCAGATGATCTATAGGATTGTATTAGCCATTCTGGTTTTTTGTTTTGTTTTGTTTTTCCATATGAAGTTGAGAATTTTTCTTTCAAGGTCTGTAAAGAATTGTGTTGGTATTTTGATGGGAATTGCATTGAATCTGTAGATTGCTTTTGGCAGCATGGCCATTTTCACTATGTTAATCCTACTGATCCATGAGCATGGGAGATCTTTCCATCTTCTGACATCTTCAAGTTATTTCTTCAGAGAATTGAAGATTTTTTTCAGAGAGGTCTTTCAGTTGCTTGGTTAGAGTTACAACAATTTGCTTTATGTTATTTGTGGATGTTGTGAAGTGTCTAGTTTCCTTTAATTCTTTCTCAGCCCTTTTGTCTTTGGTATACAGGAGGGCTACTGATATTTTATTTTGTATCCAGCCACTTTACTAAAGGTATTAATCAGTTGAAGTAGTTCTCTGGTTAAATTTTTGGGAGTCACTTATGTACACTATCATATCGTCTGCGAATAATGAAAGTTTTATTTCATCCTTTCAAAATTGTATCCTATTCTCCCTTATTTGTCTTATTGATTTTGCTTGGATTTCAAGTACTATTTTGAAGAGATATGGAGAGAGTGGGCTGCATTTCCTTGTCCCTGATTTCAGTGGGATTGCTTTAATTTTCTTTCCATTTAGTTTGATGTTTGCTATTGGCTTGCTGTATATTGCCTTTACTATGCTTAGTTACAAGCATTTTATTTCTGATTTCTCCAAGACTTTAAATATGGATGGGTGTTGGATTTTGTAAAATGTTTTTCTGGCATCTCTCCAAACACTTAAGGTTAGCCCTGATGTTGGGATAAATGTGAGATAAAAAAGTAGGTCATCAGGAATTGCCTACCCTATGTACTTTCAGAGTCTAGATTAGTAGGTTGTAAATGTCCTTTGCAAGGAAGGTGCTTGGAATTGAGGCAGGTTTTCATTCTTGTCCTGAATGATCTCCTGGAGCTTCTCATAATTAACTGGCTTGAGGGCAGCCTTTCAGAGACCAGCCAGGAGGCAGGTTGTGAAATGATCTCTAGCTAAAATGCCATCTGGGATATTACAATCCCATTGTGGATAGTGGTCAGGTGCTGCCTCAGCTCCAAGCAGGTGTGTTCTGTTTGTTTAGTGAACCCCATTTGCCAGCGTCCTAACCTGTTCTCAAACTCTCCTGTGCTCCTCAGGTAAAAGGCTATTGGTAAGAATCATATATATTATTAATAATAATAATAAAAATGGGGGAAGTTAGTAAGACTTGGGGAGAACAAGAGCTCCACCAAGACCAAACTGAGCAGGGCACAGGGGTCTTATACGAGACAGTTTCTCCAACCAAGGACCATGTATGGATATGGCCTAGAACCCCCGCTCAGACGTGGCCCATGGTAGCTTGGTGTCCAACTGAAGACCCTAGCAAGGGAAACAGGGACTGTTTCAGTCATGAACTTGATGGCTGGCTCTTTGACCCTCCCCCATACATGCCAGGGAGTAACAGCCTAGCTAGATCCCAGGGGAGGACATGGTAGCCAGCCCTGAGGAGACAAGATGAACTGGGGTCAGATGGAAGGGGTGGAGATCCTCCCCTGTTGGTGGACTTGGAGGGGGCGGGGAGGAGATGAGGGAGAGATGGGGAGAGTGGGAGGGAATAAGGGAGGGGACTACGCCTGGGATGCAAAGTACCTAACCTGTGATTGATATAAAAATAAATAAATAACATTAAAAATAATTGTATATATATCATGAAAGGTAAGACTATAAGATTGAGTGAGATATTTTAATTCTTTAATGAAAGTGGATGGATTAGATATATGGGATCCTAGTCTATTTTCTACTTGAGAAAGTTAAGTTAATGAGAAAGGAATATGCACCCTAACTAAGCCATACATGCTGGCCACCTCCAGCAAGGGAAGAATTGATGCTAGTTTGTGCTGAGTAGAAGAAGAGGGATTCACTACAGAGTGAGAGGGGGTAGCAGAGTGGGAGCTAATAGCTGTTGGTGTGGTGAAAATGGGTGCCAAAGTAAGACAACTAGGACATCCTGTTGCTGGGGACGTGGGTGAGGATGTTGGAGAAGCCAACGAAAAAGAGGAGGAAGAAGCTGGAGGTTGAGAAGAAGCCAGTGGTTGAGAATGGCGAGGCAGAGTTTCATCTACAGGATCAAAGGTAAAGAACTCTTGAGGTTGAGACTTTATAGATAGAAGAAGTTGGGTAGGAGAACAGGAAAAACAGAAATTTTAGAGTGGAGGAGACAGAATGCTTGAACATAAGATAACTCCTTCCATTTACCTGATCACTGAGAGTAATTAAAAAGATATCTAAAATATTTGGATTTATTGTGTTGTTAATCAGCCAATTTGAACCATTATCTAAGGAATATGTAGACCAAGTTTTATTACAGAGGCATATAAGCTTAGAGGCCTTTAATTCATGCTACATGCATACGGTTTTTAAATTATCCAGAAGATATCCCAGTGGGGATGCTGGAGGAAAGGATGAATAGGTAGTTCCCATTGGGAGAATAGAAGTCAGTGAACTGTCAAAGGCGTCCTGAAGGCAAAGTTTGGCTCAGTAGAGTCGCATGGTACTGCCTGATCCAACAAGTTGTTAATGTCAACGGTGGCTAGAGACCAAAGGCACAGCTGCCCATAGGAGACAGTGTTTACCTAGTGCTAAGATTTTGGTAGATGAGCGAGAATTGAGGACAAAGCCGAGCCAATAGAAGGAAAAAAAGCTCACCCAAGGGAAAAAGGAAGTCCTACATGGAGGTCAGCAAAAAGGGTCAACCATGGCTAGTGAAGGCCATGGTTGGGGGTTCCTCCATCTCAAAAATTATCAGGAAGTTTCCAGACACTGAATGTCAATCTTCCTCTACCAAGAGAGATGTTTATACTGACCAATGAGGGGAACTCACCAATCTAGCTGGTGTTGCATATAGGAGGTAGTGATTTGGTTGCCAATCAGGGGGCTAGGGGGTCAGGCAGTCAGGGGTGGATTTAAAATGAAATAGGTTTCCAGAAGTTCTGGTGGCAGTGCTGGCACTGAAAGCAATCACCAGTGGCTGCTGAAAGCACTTATTCAGCCAATGCACCAATGTTAGGATCATGTAGCAAAGGTACATGGCAGGTTCACAAATCATGCTACGTGACTGGTTCCACATGAGAGGTTTTATTAAGGGAAGAGGGGTCACAGAGACCATCTCTGAACAGGTAGGGGAGGAGAGAGAGAGAGAGAAAGAGAAGGAGGAGGAGGTGGTAGGAGTTCTCTTATAAGGTGACTCAGAGCATACACAGGTGGTTTCAGGTGGTCCATAGGTGGCCTCACAGATGCCTGATATCATGTTTGTCAGGTCCCTTGGGGCTGGCTGTAGAGATGCCTGCTTATGGATCCTAACACTCTCTGCAGTGACACTCAACATCAATCACTTGAGTCAGAGAGCTCAAGTAACTATGGACTAGACTGTCTAAAACTATGAGCCATAATAACCTTTTTATTCTTTAAGTTGATTTCTCTTCATTATTTTTTCATAGTGATGGAAAGCTAACACTGCATAATGTGGTAGTCGAAAAGGAAATATTTTTTCAGTCTTGTGACTTCTGTTAGAGGTTCATAATTTTAATATCAGAGAAAATAATACCATAATACTATAGAATCATTAGAAAATCTTGACAGTTATTTCCAAACATTCAAATAATTTCATCTGTTAAAAAGATTTAGTTTTGTCCATGTAGTTGTGTGCCTTACCTCTGTGTGTTTGCTCTCCCCTGACATATGCATACATGTGTGGCAGGTGCTCAAAGAGACTAGAAGACAGAATGAGATCCTTTGGAGATGGAATTACAGGTGGTTGTGAATCACCACAGGGATGCTGGGAATCAAACTCCAGTCCTCTGCAAGATCAGCAAGTAATCTGAATAACTGGGTCTTCTCTCCAGACCCTGAATGATATCAGTGTTTTATTTATCGTAACTTTCTTTCTTTAGCTTTTCCAATAAAACTGAGTCTATTTGTAGGCATAGTTTATAAAATATTTCACATTCTGAGAGCTGGGCTTTGGTTTTCTTGAAGCCACTGAAGCTGTTTAGAACCCACTATGTTCTTTCTTTCTTTCTTTCTTTCTTTCTTTCTTTCTTTCTTTCTTTCTTTTTTTCTTGGAAGTGTTCCTGTCTTCAGGAATTCATTAAGGAATCAACTTCCTGGTACCAAAATGAAAGTATGCTTTAAAGATATATTGCCATTCCAATGCTTGACCTAGAGGAAAATGTCAAAAAATTCTTTGAAACCAATTTAGTGAAGTATTTTAAATGCTCTTCTTACACTGAAGTGTAATTTACATATCATAAAGTAGAAGCTGAGCAGCAAGCTGCAAGTAATTATCATATAATTAAATGTCTACTTTGAAGGGCATGAAAACGTGAGCTCCTTCCTGCTTTCTGTGACTGGGTTACACAATGGCAAATTAAATTTTAGCTCTTTATCTCAGAAGGACTTCAGGGGACCTACTCAGAGTTTGAATACATACTTCTGGGTTGCCAATATACTTTTAGTTGGAAGCTGAAGTGATCACTTCACCCTCCAAACAAGCCATATGGAAATAGTTTCTGTGGCTTTAGTTTTAGAAATGGAAACTGAAGTATATACTTCCCTCAGTGACTTTCAAAACCCTCTCTCTATGTTAATATTTATAAATGGGAATCACCATCAGGAAAATGAATACCTAATTATTACCATGAATAACTCTTTTTTAAACTCACAATGCAGTTGGCTTTGGGGATAATAATCAAATGCAAAATGCATTTGTACTTAGTTGAAATGCTTCTCCTAATTTGACTTTAATATCCATTTTAAATATGCATTAAATATCTTCTAATTTTGGGATTCAGGAGAGTACCCAAAGGTCAAAAAGATATGTTATTTGCTCTGAAGAAGATTATAGTCAGAAAGAGGATAAAAGGTATGTGCACAAAGCCTACAAAACAAGATAAAATTGGATAGATGTCAGATAATCTAAGGTGTGAGAATCTCAGGGGAGGTAAAAATCACTTACATTTTTTGGCTACTAGTGCTGGGAAGGTTTAAAGAAGATAGATAATATTTAACCTGGGGGGTGATGGCGTAGATATTTGGATGTGAGAGTTTCCAATAAAAGCCAGAATATCTGCTAGAGATATTATTAAAACCTATAATGCTATGAAAGAAGTTTGGAGAGAACATGAGCAGTAATGGAGGTAAAAAAAAATTGTACATAGTTTTTCAGAGGATGAAGAAGACCAATTTAGTTGCTTATTCAACAGTCAAAGTGGCAATTTATTAATATCTGTGAATACAACTGCCAACTTTTACAAACTCTCTAGACAAAAGCTAAAATGTGGTAATTTCAACTGTATGTGTTTGAATATTAGATTCATTAAAGAATATATTGGGAGATATAGATGAAAATGATGAAGACTGTCTTTACTCACAAAACATTTGTTTAAAAAAACTATTGGACTATTGTGTATCAAGCACTTTTATTCGAACTGAAGACCCTAGTAAGGGAAACAGGGACTGTTTCAGTCATGAACTTGATGGCTGGCTCTTTGACCCTCCCCCATACATGCCAGGGAGTAACAGCCTGGCTAGATCCCAGGGCAGGACAATGCAGCCAGCCCTGAGGAGACAAGATGAGCTGGGGTTGGATGGAAGGGGAGGAGGTCCTCCCCCATAGGTGGACTTGGAGGGGCCGGGGAGGAGATGAGGGAGGGATGTGGAGGGTGGGAAGGAAAGAGGGAGGGGGCTACGCCTGGGATGCAAAGTACCTAACCTGTGATTGATATAAAAATAAATAAATAAAAAAAGCATGTAGATACATCATTGAGTGTCTTTCCTGTCTCTAGGGAAACTAGGATAGTGGAGTAGATAAGTGAAAAATGTGATAACACCAATCCGGGACAGAATATAACGTCTCATGGAAAGGCACTTACTCTAGAAATGAAAAGTGTGATTTGAGATTTGATCAAGATTATACCTTTTCATAAATTTAAGGAAACCGGAATGACATTTTTTATTAATTAATTACAATTTATTCACTTTGTATCCTTGCTGTAGCCCCCTCCCTCATTTCCTCCCACTACCACCCACCCTCCATCTACTCCCCCCTATGCTCCTTCCCTACTCCACTAATAGATGAGGACCTCTTCCCCACCTATCTGACCTAGCCTATCAAGTCTCACCAAGGATGGCTGCATCATCTTCTTCTGTGGCCTAGGAAGGCTGACCACCCAGGGGGAGCTGGTCTAAGAGCCAGACACTGAGTTCATGTCAGAGAGTACTCCTGCCCCCCTTCTGAGGGAACCAACTTGGAAACTGAGCAGGGGATCTAGAGCCACTCCATGCATGGTCCTTGGTTGAAGTATCTGTCTCTGCAGGGCCCCCTGGGCCAGGATTTTTGGCTCTGTTGCTCTCCTTGTACAGTTCCTGTCCCCTCTAGGTCTTTCTATCTCCCTCCTATTCCATAAGGTTTCCTGCACTCCACCAAAATTTTGCTGTGATCTCAGTATATCCTTCCGTACACGGATAGATAGAGTATTTCAGAGGTCCCCTATGAAAGGTTCCTGTCCTATTCCTTGTCTTCTCCTACTTCCAATGTCTATCTTGTTTGCCCTTCTGAGTGAGTTTTCAGCCTCTTTCCTAGGGTCCTTATTGTTGTTTAGCTTCTTTAGGATTTTAGATTTTAGTATGTTTATCCTACATAATATAGCTAATATCTTCTTATAAGTGAGTATATACCATATGTCTCTTTCTGCTTCTGGGATACCTCACTCAGGATGATCTTTTTCTAGTTTCCACCATTTGCCTGTAAATTACATGATGTTCTTGTTTTTACTTGCTGAGTAGTATTCCATTGTGTAAACTCACCACAGTTCCTGCATCCACTCTTCAGTTGATGGACATATGGGCTGTTTCCAGATTCTGGCTATTATGAATAATGCTGTTATGAACATAGTTGAGCAAATTTACTGTTCTGTGGTTTAACGTCTTTCAGATATATCTCAAGCATGGTATAGCTGGATCTTAAGGTAGTACTATTCTTAGTTTTCTGAGGACTCCTCAGATTGATTTCCAAAGTGATTATACAAGGTTACATTCCCACCTCTTTCTCCTTAACCTCTCAGGCATGCTTTATCCCTCGAGTTTTTGATCTTAGTCATTCTGATGGGTATAAGGTGAAATCTAAGGGTAAGTTTGATTTGCATTTCTCAGATGATTAAGGATGTCAAGCATTTCTTTAAGTGTTTCTCCACTATTTGATATTCCTCTGTTGAGAATTCTGTTTAGCTCTGCACTGAAGTTTAAATTGGATTACTTGATTTGTTGCTGTTTAACTTCTTGAGTTCTTTATATATTCTTGATATTAGCCCTTTGTTAGACGTAGGGTTGGTGAAGATCCTTTTCCCATCTGTAGACTGTCATTTTTCCTGGTGACAGTGACCTTTGCTTTACAGAAGCTTTTCAGTTTCACAAGGTCCCATTTATTGATTGTAGATCTTAGAACCTGAGCTGCTGGTGTTCTGTTCAGGAAGTTGTCTTCTGTGCCAATGAGTTCAAGGCTCTTTCCCACTTTGTCTTCAAACAAATATAGTGTTTCTGGTTTTATGTTTAGGACTTGATCCACTGGGACTTTATTCTGTGCAGGTTGATAAACACTGATCTATTTGCATTTTTCTACATGTAGACATCCAGTTAGACCAGCACCATTTGTTGAAGATGCTGTTTTTTCCATTGTATGGTTTTGGCATCTTTGTCCAAATCAAGTATCAGTAGGTGTATGGGTTTATTTCTGCATCTTCAGTTTGATTCCATTGATCCACCAGTCTGTTTCTATGCCAGTATCATGCCATTTTTATTACTGTTGCTCTATGCTACAGTTTGAGATCAGGGATGGAGATACCTCCAGAAGATCTTTTATTTTACAGGATTGTTTTAGCTATTCTGTTTGTTTATATTTTTTCCCTTTTCGCTTTCCATAACGAATTGAGAATTTTTTCTCAAGTTCTGTAAAGAACTGTGTTGGTATTTTGATGGGAATTACCCTGATACTGTAGATTGCTTTTGAGAGGATGGCCAATTTCACTATGTTAATCCCACTGATCCATGAGCATGGAAGATCTTTCTATCTTCTGTTATCTTCTTCAATTTCTTTCTTCAGAGACTTGGAGTTTTTTTTTATATACAAGTCTTTCACTTGCTTGGTTAGGGTCACATCAAAGTATTTTATGTTATTTGTGGCTGTTGTGAAGGATGTTTTTTCCCCTAATTTCTTTTTCAGCTTGTTTGTCTTTCGTATAAAAGAGGGCTACTGATATTTTTGAATTAATTTTGTATTCAGCCACTTTGCTGAAGCTTTTTATCAGCTGAAGGAATTCTCTAGTAGAATTTTTGGACTCACTCATGTATACTTTCATATCATCTGCAAGTAGTGATACTTTGATTTCTTCCTTTCCAATTTGTATTCCCTTTATCTCCTTTAGTTTTCTTATTGCTCTATCTAAGATCTGAAGAACTTGTTGAAAAGATAAGGAGAAAGTGGGCAGCCTTGCCTTGTCCCTGATTTCATTGGGATTGATTTAGATTTATCACCATTTACTTTGTTTTTGGCTATCCTGTTGCTGTATCTTGCCTTTACTATGTTTAGGTATGTGCCTTGTATCCCTTATCTCTCTAGGGCTTTAAATATGAACAGGTGTTGAATTTTGTCAAATGCTTTTCAGCATCTAAGGAGATATCATGTATCTTTTTTTTCCATTTTGTTTATACAGTAGGTTATATTGATAGATTTTCTTATGTTGTACCATCCCTGCCTGCCTGGAATGAAGCCTACTTGGTTATGGTGGATCATATCTTTAATGTCTTTTGGGATTTGGTTTGTGAGCATTTTATTTAGTATTTTTGCATCAATATTCATAAGCAAGATTTGTCTGAAGTTCTCTTTCTTTGTAGGGTCTTTGAGTGATTGGTGTCAAGGTGACTGTAGCCTCACAGAATGAGTCTGGTAATTTTCCTCCTGTTTCTACTTTGTGGAATAGTTTGAAGAGCACTGGTGTTAGCTCTTCTATGGAGGTCTGGTAGAATTTTTGGCTGAAACAATCTGGCCCTGAGATATTTTGAATGGGAGACTTTTGATGACAACTTCTATTTCCTTAGCCGATATAGGAGTATTTACTTATTTATCTGATCTTGATTCAGCTTTGGTACTTGAGAAAATTGTCCATTTCATTTAGATGTTCAAATATTGTGGCTTATAGGCTTTTGAAGTAGGACCTAATGATTCTTTGGATTCCCTCACTGTCTGTTGTTATGTCTCCCTTTTCATTTTTGTTTTTGTTGATTTGGACAGTGTCCTCTGTCTTTTAAAGTTAGTTTGGCTAAGGGTTTATTTGTCTTGATGATTTTCTCTATAGCAGTGTGAAAATGTCTCTACTAGTCATCCTACTTCAACAAAAATCTCAGGGCTGGGAATGTGATACCTCTTTTGAAGTTGTTGGCCAGTTAAATCCCTCAGTTCTCAAATGTCATAAGCTATAGCCAATGCTATTAGTCACCATACAGAACATGATTATAAGATTCTATTGCTGAGAACACCACATATTTGAGTCATAGAACATGTAGATAGCCAAGGTAATATTGAACTTCAGTTTGCATTCCTACTACATAGTTGTTATAGTTCTGGGAGATGCTGTTGATACAGAAATGTAATCATCAATCTTACACAGTTATGATCACATTAAGATTGTGTTATATGTAAGTATGAGCTACAATAAAATCAGATCTGGAAATAAATGTCCACTGGTAAAATAGTGGAAGGAACATTATGGGAGTGACCAACCACTTTCTCATTAGTTTTAAGTCCCAATCCACAATGTTCTATCCATATTTGGCATCATTGTTAGACTAAGATCCCATCACTTGTGAGGGCATAGGCTTTAGGGTAGAATCTACTATTACATGGTATTACATTGACTCTAAATAATGATATAAGATACTTCTATTTATAGTAGATGGTAATTTTTAAAAAGGCTCAGAGCTGGTCATGCTGTAAATAGGAGATTGCAGAATTCTCAGCCCTAAATGGAAAATCTATACCACATCCTTCCTCACAAGGTTCAAGGATCATGATAGAGGATGGGGCAGAAAGAGTAAAAGAACCAGAGGCCGTGAATGACTACAAGAAAATTTTCTTCCAGACATGACAGGGAAGTACACATATGAACTCAGAGCCGTTGTGACATCATGCAAAACACCTGTGCCAAGCCAGACCAAATGCCAACACCGAGAAGGGAAGCAGACATGAAATCCAATGTATACTCAGGCAGCCACTGGCAACTGGTAAGTTCTAGAAGAGGAAGAATCATTTATTTTTAAGAGTATATACTAGTGGTTCTGAACATTCCTAATGTTGTGATACTTTTTCTAAAGTAATTTATTTATTTTTATATTAATCACAGGTTATATATTTTGTATTCCAGTCGTAGCCCCCTCCCTCATTCCCTGACAATCTCCCCATCCCTCCCTGACCCCACCTCCAAGTCCACTGATAGGGGAGGACCTTCCCCCTTTCCATCTGACCTTAGCTTAACATGTCTCCTCATAGCTGGCTGCAATGTCCTCTTCTGGGATCTAGCTAGGCTGCTCCTCCCTTGGCAGAGGGGCGGGGGAGAGGGTTGAAGAGCCAGCCATTGAGTTCATGACCTAAATAGTCCTTGTTCCCCTTACTAAGGTAACCAGTTGGATACTGAGCTACCATGGGCCATATCCGAGCAGGGGTTCTAGGTTATATCCATACATGGTCCTTGGTTGGAGAAACAGTCTCATAAAAGACACCTCTGCCCTGACCTATTTGGTCTTTGTGGAGCTCTTGTCCTCTCCACATCTTAATAACTCCCCCTTTTTTTCATATGATTCCCTGCACTCTGCCGAAGGCTTGGTTGTGAGTCTTAATATCTGCTTTGATACATTGCTAGTTAAAGTCTTTCAGAGGCCCTCTGTGGTAGGGTCCTGTCTTGTTGCTTGTTTTCTCCTACATTGAATGTCCATCCCATTTGTCCATCTAACCGATGATTGATCATCCCACCCTGGGTCCTCCTTCTTGCTTATCTTCCCTAGGTGTATAGATTTCAGCATGACCATCCTATCCTATAGAGCTATATAAGTGAGTATATAACAAGTGTTTCTTTCTGCTTTTGGGATACCTCACTCAGGATGATCATTTCTAGATCCCACCATTTGCCTGCGAATTTCATGATTTCCTCGTTTTTGATTGTGGAGTAGTATTTCATTGTGTAAAAGTACCATAATTTCTGTATCCACTCCTTGACTGAGGGACATCTGGGTTGTTTCCAGGTTCTGGCTATTACAAATAAAGCTGCTACAAACATGGTTCCAGCAAATGTCCTTGTTGTGTACTTGAGCATCTTTTAGATATATGCCTAAGAGTGGTATAG
>JAQQSO010004436.1:0-12782 GCA_028658305.1 Pachyuromys duprasi | reverse complement strand
GTCGGACTGAAGACCCTAGTGAGGGAAACAGGGACTGTTTCAGTCATGATCTTGATGGCTGACTCTTTGACCCTCCCCCATACAAGCCAGGGAGTGACAGACTGGCTAGATCCCAGGGGAGGACATTGCAGCCAGCCCTGAGGAGACAGGATGAGCTGGGGGTTGGATGGAAGGGGAGGAGGTCCTCCCCTGTTGGTGGACTTGGAGGGGGTGGGGAGTAGGGAGATGAGGGAGGGAGAAGGAGGGTGGGAGAGAATGAAGGAGGGGGGCTACGCCTGGGATGCAAAGTACCTAACCTGTGATTGATATAAAAATAAATAAATTTTTAAAAATACCTTCACAACAGCATGGAGGTCCCAACTTTTTAAATCATGGCTCACAACCCCCATGTGAGATGGCATAACTGAATGTGAGGACTTCAAATTTTGGCAATAATAAAAGATTTCTGAATACACAATGATGAAATATTAACTCAAAAGCAAGATGCCTGCAGGTCTGAGGTGTTTCTAGCTGCCCACAGCCTTACTGCAGTTGTGGTTCAAAACGCAAGGAGCAAATACCAGCATACCCTAGAACACCAATGAACAATGGAATCTTCATTCAAATTTAAGACTGTTGTTATGTTATGAAGTTCAGTGTTTGTGCTGTGCATACAATATTTTCTGCTGTTACAGAAACATACTTGTTTAGTTTAATTTTTTTTTTAAATTTCTACCACCATTTATCAAATTGCAAGTGCCAGGTTACTGTGTTTCTGATATAGATATGTTAAAAGCTTGATTTCTACAATGGTTCTTGGAGTTGCTGGCTTGAGTTTAATGAAGTAAAAAGACATTAAATGAATATTGGCTTGGGCCTAGTACACAGTTTGCAACAATTTGTGTTATTGCCCTGCATATACGCTAGCCATTTTGTACTATGCATTTAGATGAAGTAGATTGCACAGCATTGACAGCTATGAAATAAATTAAACTCCAAAACTTTAAAGGTTTTCTATGTCCTGCAGTGTCAAATTTTCAGTCAAGATCTAATTTGTATATGTGAATAAACAACCATATCCATCTTGTTAGCATATAATTTGCTTTCTTTAATAGAGTCATATGTTTACCAAAAGTTGTTTTAAAGTAAATTCCTATATAATGTATTATGAGTAATGTTCACTTTGTATGCTTATTTTATAGACATATATTATCTTGGTTACAAAAAGATTGCAAATAGAAAATGTTTCACAAAATCTGACCTAGGTGACTACTTGACCAAACAATAAGAGACTGTAGGTCACCTAAGTAGACACATAAAAGTTAATCATTATGTGAAAGAACATTCAAAGAAGATATAAAAATGTGCCAACTGCAACAGGTAAAATAGCATTACTATCATTAAGTAACATGTTTAATCATATCGGCATACTTTTCAATTCTTCTAACATTGCCTCTCATATTTGATGGATAAGCTGCCAAAGTGGCTTATAAAGTTTGACTTAGCCCATTAACAGAGAAAACTGTAGAAAAATGAAGAGAGAAAAAGTAGGGTTCTAACAGGAAGAACAAAATTCCTGTAGATTGGAATTATCTATAAATGTTGCAAGAATAACATGTGCATCTTTAATTGTCATTCATCTATAATGATGAACAGACCCTCATATCTAACACAGATGCACATACCCAAATTTCTATCATGATTCACCATCATTCTGTTTATTTTTAACATAAGTTGTTAAGGTTAAATTCATGAATTTTTTTCCCCCACAGTCTTTGGAGACTTCTTTTATACTCTTACCTGTGACAGAACAAAAGAAAAAATTGAATTAGGCAGCACCATACAATTAGGAGTGCTGGGCACTTCACGAACCCTCTTTTATCTTTCGATGATTTGAACATTTTGAAGGTTTCACAAACTAAGAACCTGAAAGTTGCTTCTACAGGAGATTCCAAAGGCACTGGAATCAACAGGTTAGGAAACCAAAGGAACAGGTATTGCTTTAAAGTGCCCAGCAGGGCTGACTGGTGCTTCTAATGTTCTAGCAGCAGTAAGATTTCACCTTGTTGAGGTTGTAGAGGTGATGTTTTACGAAGTCATCAAGAAGCTGAGGGTATTGATAGAAGAGAAATAACATGCAGCACTGAGAGCCACATCAAGGCATCAAGTTGCCTCAGGCAACCTAATAATTTGGCAGCCCTTCAGGCCAGTGTTTCTAAAATAGGTTTAAACGTGGGTTTGGAGAGTCTGAACTCTGCAGAAGGAAAGGCTGCCATGGTACCACTTGCAGTTCTTCTTCTTTGGCCCATCAGTGTGCATGCACTCAAAGAAAGACAAATGCCCGGAGATGAAGTGGACGATGTCCCTCTTCACAAAAGAAAGTATGGATGTCACCCCTGTTTTTTCAGTTAATATTCTGTGAAATGGCTTAGCGATTGTTCCCCAATGACATTCATTATCTTCAGACAAGAATTCTGTTAGGTTATATTTTCTCCATCTAATTATCTTTCCTTGGTTGATCCACTAATCCGGGGTAGTCAGGGCCAGATCAAAGGAACATAAGGTCTCAGGGATTTATATAATACAAGATCTATAGTAGATATTTAATCTTAAATGACTGTGGATTAAAAAAATATATGGCTTTGCAGCTAAAACACTGACTTTGGTCTGGTGATTGGGAATGAGAGGGTATTTGTAGTAGGGACACAAAGGACACTAAGAAAGTGTCCTTCAGGGAAAATCATGAGCTTCCATGAGGATGGATGAAAACTTCACAATATTCACATTGTATCAGAAGCTCCAATTTGTACAATGGGGACAAATAATTTAACCGTCAGGCTGTTAAACTCACCTCAACCCAAGGAAGTCTGGAAAACTGAGAACCCAGTTAGCATTGTCACATGCCCTAAAGGTGAGCCAGTGATTGCAGAAAGGTATGCATGAATTGCACACACAAAAAAGCACTTTATATGCAGTACCAACCTCCTGGGCAGAAAGTGCTTCACTTCTACCTGCCAATCTTGTTCGTGGACTTGTTTTTGGCTCACCACAGTCCATAGTCATACACAGAAGAGAATGCTGGGAATGGCAATTGCAGATATTAGCTAAATGGATTTTACACCAACTCATCACATAAATTGGTACTATTTTTGCCTGGGCTGTCTATGATTTCTACTAAGTTAGTAAAACAGGAACTTTGTGGTGTCAGGAAATAAGAGAAAAAGATATGAGAGAAATCATGACTGAAAATGACCTGAGTCAGCCTTTTGCAACACTTAGAAGTGAGAAATATGAGACCAAAGAACCTAGAAACTTGCCTGGGTTAGCAAAATTTCCCAGTGTCCATCAAAGACAGCAGTGGATCTGTCTACTGATCCATTTTCTATAAACACAGAATGTGTATAAAGCAGACATTTACAGGTAAGGCTACCTTTGCCCAGCAGATTTCAACATTCTACCTTTTCATGATAGTGAGCCATATAAAAATTCACCTGACAGTGACATACAGAATTTTTTTGTTTTAATTTGTGTAACAGTTTAGCTAATTACAGCCTAGGCATAAATTGCGTGAAAGCTGGCATTTTATCTTGGTCCTATAAGAAAGTAGTGCATTGGATAGTACCAAGAGCACAGTCCATCAGGAGCTCCACAAGGAGAACAACAGAACCAGAAAATCTGGCAAAGGGGTCTTTTCTGAGACTGATACTCCAACCAAGGACCATTTATGGAGATAGACTAGAACCCTTGCTCAGATGTAGCCCATAGCAGCTCAGTCTACAAGTGGGTTCCCTAGTAATGGGAACAGGGACTGTCTCTGACATGAATTCATGGGCTGGCTCTTAGATCACCTACCTCTGGTGGGAGCAACCTTACCAGGCCACAGAGGAAGACAATGCAGCCAGTCCTGATGAGACCTGATAGGCTAGGATCAGATGGAAGGGGAGGAGGACCGTCCCTATGGTCTGGGGGAGGGGCATGGGGGAGGGGCGTGGGAAGAGATGAGGAAGGGAGGGTGGTATTAGGAGGGGATGAGGGAGAGGGCTACAGCTGGTATACAAAGTGAATAAACTGTAATTAGTTAAAAAATAAATTAATTAAAAATACTAATAACAACAAAAAGAACAGTCCATTGTGGGAATCATGCTGCCTAATATGAGCTTTATAATTTACAAGCACTGTCCTTATATCATGTTCCCCGACTTACTAGATTACTTCCTTGTCTTTAAAGTAGAAACCAGTGTATCTCTGGTGCACACACTGAGTGCAGTGGAACTACTAGGTGTGGTTTTATAAAAAATAGTATCAATAATTATCTTTAATCAGTATAATTAGTTATAGCAATTAATTACCAAGAGTAAATCACCCCTTTAGAACTGAATGTAATATGAAAGCACTAATTCAGCAGTATCCAATATGAAGAGAGACTGATGCCATATTTATCTATGTCTGTTGAGTTTCTTCATATGAGAGCTGTTAACACAAATTCCAGACTTCAGTATCAGCATAAGAACACCAAAATTATAGAACATTAAGTGTGTATCTCAGTGAGCATCTTACTTATATCCATTTATTATCCTCTTTCTATTGTTCAGGTTCCTCTTCAAGCTGCCAGGAGGTGAAGGCAGGAGGACCAGTACTTTTGGGTCACCTTCAGAGTGATTTCTAGGCCAACTTGAGGTACATGAGATGCAGCTCCACACTTTCAAAAAAATCCACAAATACTACTGGGGAAAAAATAGGTAATGTAGCTCAAACAGCAGCTTGTCATTAACTGATCTTGGTCACTGTGCCTGGACCTTCAACAAAGAAAAAAAAAGTTCTGAAGTGGTTGGGCCCTATCATTGAGACACGGGATGCTTTTCATTACACAGATAAAATCTAGCGTGATGTTTAGAAGAGAGTTCATCCTGGTTCTCAACAACTTTAAATGCATGGGGCTTCTGGGGTTTCTGGATCTCTCCAGCTAGCGCCCTGCATGTCCTTGACAAACATGTTATCATCTGACCTCAGCCATCACTCATCTTTTCTCCAGGTTTCATTATTCTGTGCCACTCCCCTTTCTTCTGTCTACAATACTAAACTGTAGCTCGCCACTTAGATCTTAGTTTGCTGACCAAAAAGACTAAAGGTTTGTTTTTTGTTGGCTGTCCATTGTGTATAAAGACAAGACCTCAGCAGGCTTAGTCACCCAGGATCCCGGGTGATAGAGCGGGCCCCATGTTAACAGTGTACATTACTGTGCTGTGAGCTAAGGCATTATCTTGGTGCCTTATACCAGCATTTAAATGGTTTGTGTAAGCATAGCCTAAGGCAACTGAAGTAGGTTTGTCTGACTCATGGGCCAGGATGGCCATATGTATTTAGCCAACCACAGAAGGGCCTGGATATACACTTTAACCGAAAGAGAAGAAACTAGATATACATAAGGAAGTTCCCTGACAGATAAAATAGAATTCCATTTTCTAAGTACCAGTATTTTCTCTATTATTTGAAAAATTATAACCTTGTGTACTGGCTGGTTTTGTATCAGCTTGACACAAGCTAGAGTCATCATGCAGGAAGGAGCCTCTATGGAGGAAATGTCTCCAGGAGATCCAATTGCACAGCATTTTATCAGTTATGGGTGGTTCCATCCCTGGGCTATTAGTCCTGGTTCTATAAGACAGCAGGCTGAGCAAGCCAGGGGAAGGAAGCCAGTAAGCAGCACCCCTCTATGACATCTGCATGAGCTGCTGCCTCCAGGTTCCTGCCCTGTTTGAGTTCCTGCCCTGACTTCCTTTGATGATGAACAGCAATGAGAAAGTGTAAGCTGAATAAACTCTTTCCTCCCCATGTTGCTTTTTGCTCACAGTGTTTTGTCACAGTGAAAGAAACCCTAACTAAGACACCTTCAAAAGGCTGTACCATATTCTCTTTGAAGACACTTTTAGATGTAGAATAGTTGTAGATGTAATCATTATCCGAAATGATTCCAAAATCAGGTAAGTCCACGGCATATTGATTAAAAACCTCAGATGTAAGTAAATTTCACTTTAGGATAGTTCTTTTCTTCTTCCTTGTTGTGTTATGGGTTGAAACTAGAGCTTCATAAAGGCTTGGCAAAATTCTCCCATTGAGCTATATCTCCAACCCTACTTTCAGGATAGATTTTAACTAGGTCTGTCTCAGCCTCCTAGATGACAGGCCTGTTCCAGCCAGGGCATTTCTAATAGCCATCTACATTGTATCTGTTCTAGTTTTCTTACCATTGTTATAACAAATACCATGACCCAAAGCAACATAAAGGAGGAAAGGTTTCATTTGGTTTACACTTTTATATCACTGACCATCACTGAGAAACGTCAGGACAGGAACTCAGGACAGAAACCTGGGGGCAGGACTGAAGCAGAGATCATAGAGGAAAACTGCTTACTGGCATGCTTTCCATTGTTTTCTCAGTGATTTTTGTTTTTTTTTTTTTAACAGAGCCAATTTATAATAACTTACCCCTACTCCCTGAACTCAAATGTTTCTATAAAATTAGGAGTATTTTAGACCAATCAATAAAAACAACAAAGTGAACTGTCTGGGGCTGGGGCTCAACAATGAATTGGTAGGTGCTTCTCCTATTTACTCAAATTACATCTTCAGACAGTCATTCTTCAGAATAAGCTCATTTTCACAAATTCCAGAAATATATGTCTAGACACCATTCAGTCTGCTTCAAGTGACTTCAATTTCTTAAGTTTTGTTAATATTAAGAAAAGGGACAAGATTCAGTAGTTGAGAAAGTATTCTATTCTTCCAGAAAACAAGAATTTGCTTCCCAGTACCCATAACGGATGGCTCATAGCTGACTAAGGAATCTGACATTCTCTATTATCCCTGTGTGCACATTTGAGGCATACACATTCGAGCACACACACACATGCACACATGTGGACACACACATGGACACACACATGCACACACAGACACAAGTGCATGCACACAAGTGCACAATAAAAATTTTAAAAAACATTAAAGGAAAACTGAAATTGTCGGGTAAGTAGCACCAAGTATATACCTGTAGCTTTCTCTAGTTGACAAATAGTAACAAACTTGTTCTGCACATGTGTCTATTTAAAGAGAAGAATAAAATATGCTAAAATATAATGCTGTTCTTGAGTAAAACTGCATCACAAATGGTTAACTAGAGTCAATCAGAAAAATCTAGTTCTTATTCATAAAAGAAATTGAAGATACCAAATGCTCTCCTCACCTTGAAGTATTTGAACTCAGCACTGTTATAATTTAAAATATTTTCAGAATATCTTCATTCTCAAACTATCTAGTTGCCACAGATGTATGAGAACAATTTTGTATGGTATAAATATGTAATATTCAATAAACATTAACCATCACAAATATGTATTTACATTTTATAACAAAATACACAATTGTTCAGAAACAATCTGACAGACAATGTACAGCAACATAATTGTGAATTTGGTCAGTGCAAATCCTAAAGTTAATTGGATACCGTGCATTTGTATATCACTTAGTTTCTTCAGCAACTTTGTAATATTCTTTATATACAATATATTCTCTATATGGAATACACAAATATACACATTTCTGTTCTCTCAAGTCAATGTGTAATAAACATTAAAAAGAAAAATATAGCTCACATTGATTTTATTAAACAGATTACTTATTCTTCAGAGCAGCTTGAACAATCCAGATCTGAGAAAATTCTTAACTGTCATAACAAATATCAGGAATGTATTTAACTCATAATGAAGGATTCACAGTGGGACTTAGGCCACCAGCAACATTTGGAAGCTCCACAGGGCTGTGAACTTACCTCAGGATCCATCTAAAAATAGCCAGGAGGCACCAGAGAAGCCCTTCCAATTTTTTCACTATCTCCGAGCAAGAAACCCTTTTCTCTGGCAATGAAGCATGCAATATACTCCATTTCATCTTGCTATACTCATTTCCATCCTGATTCCAGATGAGTGTGCCTTTTCTTATATATCCTTTAATTCTTACTCACATCTCATTGTAATTTTCATGCGGAATTATTTCCAGCATACTCAAATCTCAGACTTCAGTAGGTTTTGCTATCTGTAAAAGATTTAAACAGCAAATTTTCTGCATTAGTGCTTGTATTATCAGATTTCTGTTTGTTTTATTCTTGCTCCTCAGTGAGTGTCAGATCATCATTACATGCAAACTATGTCTTGTGGCCCTACGAATATCTTAAATCAACAATTTTTTATTCTTTTTTGAGAGCACATATATAGAAAATGAACAAAAGAATTAATATACCAATTTAAAAGCACTATACCAATGGACATGCCAAAGTGGATGAGGAAAAACCTGAGAGACCTCAACCCTACACAAAGAACTACAAGCTACTGAGGAACGCTGGGAGCAGGACAAGTAAACTACCCCAGGAAGGCGGTTCATCCAGGGACAAATAGTCATCCTTGAGAACATACAAACAAGTAACATAGGAACTGAGCAGTTTATATTATATTACATAAAATACATTATATACAATAAATATAACTTAATATATCTAATATATAAACAGGTTGTATTTTTGCATGCATATATATGTATATGCTTTTGTATATACACACACAAGAAAAATTAATGAAAGAAGAGACCAGGAATTTGAAGGAAAGCAGGGAAAGGTATATGGGAGAGTTTTAAGGGAAGGAAGGGAAAGGAGAAATGTTGTAGTATAATTTCGGAAATAAAATTAAAACAGTATTTTTTAAATATTTATTATTTAAGATAAATATTTAATATTTAAGATAAATATTTAATATATAAAATAAAATATTTAAAATCTTGAAAATAACAATATAGGAGTGACAGCAAAGGATTAACCAAGTTGTCCCAAGAACTTTGTTTATGCCCACAGAGCGATTTATACTCCATGATGCCTAAGTTTATTGCTTGCCGATCTCTGGCAATAATCAAGCCTCATTGTTAAAGATTGATATTTTGTGTATCAATAGACTGATATCAGTCTACAGTTTTTACATAATTGAAAACAAAACCATGGTTCCAAATCAGGAGAATTAAAACTATTTGATCTCATCTTCAAGTACTTCACATCAATCAGCCAAATGTCAGGAAATGGTGGAAACATGCATTAAGAAATTCTCTTTTCCTGAACATATTTTAAAATACTCTTTTTTGCTTTCTTTGGGGGCATTTCAGAAAAACAATATCTGGTCATTTATACATCTGGAAGCAACATTCTAAACCAGAGCAAGGTAAGGCTGTGGCGTCATTTTGGTACCTTTCACCTTCTCGAGCTTTGGAAGCCTTTGTCCTTGACCAGACTTTTTCTATTCTATGTCGACTATCTCTGAATCTATTCAAACACATTTTTCTGGACCAAGTAACTACCAAATGTATTTGTAAATCTTCATTTCTATTCCTGTCTAAATCAAAGTCAAGCTATTTATCTTCACTTCCAGTTAATTTTCATCAAATTAAGAATGCATGTTCACATGTTCACAGCCATCTTCTATTTTTGTTCTCTTGCTTTATCTATTTATCTATCTATCATCTATTTATCTATTTATTGGGGTTTCATTAATTTATTTATTTGTTCATTTTACATGCCAATTGTAGCCCCACCTCCTTCTTTCCTCCCAGTTCCACCCTGGTACTCACCCTCCCCCACATCCCCACCCCTGTTACCAATCCACCCTGGTCGCATCAAAACTAAGTGCCTCCTTTTTCACTGAGACAAGACAAGGCAGCCCTGCTGGGAAATAGGTTCCAGTGGGAGGCAACAGAGTCCAAGTCAGCTACAAACCCCACTCCAGTTGTTAGGGGATCCACTTGAGGACCAAGCAGCCCATCAACTTCATATATGTAGAAGACTGAGAAACAATCCATACTGTTTTTTGGTTGGTAGTTAGGTCTTTATCAGCCTTCATGGGCTAGTTTAGCTGGCTATGCAGATCTTCTTGTGGTATCCTTGACCCTTTTAGTTTTCTTAATCCTTCCCCTAACTCTTCCACAAGACTCCCTGAGTTCTGCCTAATGTTTGACTGTGGGATTTTGCCTTTGTTTCTGTTATCTGCTGGATGAAGCCTCTCGGATGACAGTTATGCTAGGGTGCTGTCTCTAAGTATAGCAGAGTGTCATTAATAGTGACAGGGGCTGGGTGTCCCTCGTGCGATGGGTCTCAAGTTGGGCCAGTCATTGGTTGATCATTCCCTCAATCTGCTCTACTTCTATCCCTGCACATTTTGTAGGCAGGACAAATTTTGGGTCAAAGATGTGAGTGTGTTGGTGACACTTCTCTCTATTGGGAGTCCCACCTGGCTACAGGACTTGCCCACTTCAAGCTCCATAATTCCTGTTGCTAGGAGTCTCAGCTAAGATTACCCTGATAGGCTCCCAGGGGCCACCCCATCCCATCAATTTCTCTTCTCTCTCCCAGCCCTCTTCCCCCAACCCTGACTCTCCCTACAGCTAATCCCCTTCTGAGTGAGACTCAAGCATCCTCTCTTGGGTCATCAACATCTGCATCTGTTTCTATCAGCTTCTGGATGAAGCCTCTCAGAAAAGAGTTATGCTAGCCTCCTGTCTACAAATGTAGCAGAGCATCATTAATACTGTCAGGGGTTGGTTCTTTCCCGTGAGGTGAGTCTCAAGATGTGCCGGTCACTGCTTGGCCATTCCCTCAACCTCCATTTCAATGTGTCTCTGTTCATCTTGTAGGCAGAACAAATTTTGGGTCAAGGGTTTTGTGGGTAGATTGGTGTGCCTATCCCTCAATTGGAAGTCCTGCCTGGCTACAGGATGTGGTCACTTCAGTCTCAGTATACCCCCACAACTAGGAGTCTCAGGTAGTGTCATCCCCATGTCTTCCCAGGAGCCTCCCCCATCCCAGGTCTCCCGCTTGCCACACAGGTGCCCCAACCCCAATTTCCCTTCTCCCTTCTTGCTTTCTCACCCTCAACCTGTGGAGGAAGAGAGGAAACTATTTCTTCATTTAAAGAGTAAGTTTGTTGCCATTTTTTTCATTTTTGGGGTTCAAATGGAAATGATAGCCTTTTCTATTGACAATGTTTCTCTCAGTATCTCAGAAACAATATTGCATTTACCTATACTTTCCACAGGAATTTCTTTCTTTTATTGCAAGGTCTGATTTAACACAGACCTGGTCCAAAAGAGGACAGGTGGTGAAAGAAATGGATAACAAAGGAAAACCAATAAACAAGGATCATTAAAAAAAACATAAGATTATTTTTATTAAAATGATTTCATTTGAGCATGGTCTTCATATTTGAGCATTCTTTTATCTCAAGTACTCAGAGAAGAAAGAGGCCAAACAACTTGCTCCTTCCGTCACTGCCCAATGAATACCTCAGGCAATCTTTCAGGTAACATAGTTACTTGTGTACAATTATATGACCTTTGTCCAAATCTAATATACTGTAACTAGTAAATAGCCTTTGATGTTTAAATTAGGCAAAGCTGTGTCATACAAAGATATATTGTTATAAAGGAGAATCTTTGGGAAATTTTGTTAGTCAAAAGAGGAGGCATAGGAGATTCGCCAAGATGGCTAGCCCAGGAGGACACTGTGTCTGAGGAGCAAGACAGTAGTGTAGGCACAGGGACCAGGAGCCTGAGATCTCTGACCTAAAACACCAGCATTTGCAACTGCCAGGTGAGCGGAATTCCTACGGTGGGGAAATCAAGTGGAAAAGTCCAAGGGACACCCAGCTATTCCCAGGAAAAACTCCGGAGGGAGACAGGCTGCACACAGCCGGGCTGGGCGCCTAAGCCGCCATTTTGGTCTGGGGCACACAGTACCCCAGACAGACTGAGTCTCACCCAGATACCACGGGCTGCACTGGGCAGGCGACAACCCTCTGTGCCAGCAGCCCCACTTTGGGCTGAGGAACACAGTACCTCATATGGACTGAGTTTCACCCAGATACTGTGGGCTACACCGGTCAGACCCACACCCCTAGGCACACCCAGACACCACCCCGGATTGGGACTCATAGTATCAGGTCCAGACCGAGGTGTCCCAAATAACATCTCAGACCGTGGTGCACAGCCCCTGACCCAGAAGGAGGCGCCAAGGCTCCAGTCCAGAAGACAGCCCTTAGCAGCAAGCCCAGGGCAGAGTTCGGAGCCTCCTGACCAAAGCAGCGCCCCCAGCAGACATATCAAAGGGGGACACGCAGCCTCTGGCACAGAGTGAGGAGCCAAACCTCCAGACCAGAGGGGAGACCAGCCTGTGGTGCTCACAGCCTCTAGGACAGAGCATGAAGCCAGGCACACAGATCCCACAACAGAGTTCAACTGAGGCAACAACACACACTATCAAACCAATAGAACTCCCTGATCTTCTTGAAGAAAACTCCTGACACAAGAGATTGACAGTTTGTCTGAAATTCAGCCTTGAAGCACAAACAGCTCCTTGATTATATATAAACAAATGCCCAGAAATCGGCGTAAGAACTCACCCAACAATAATCAGGACACCATGGCCCCACCAGAAACACCGAAAAGCAATAGAGATTTTAATGCAGCGGAGACACAGGAAAATTATATTAAAGCTATAATTAGGCAGATATTAGAGGAACAAAAGGAGGCACAAAAAGAGGAAATGAACAAGGCCCTCAAGGAAATTAAGAAGGATTTAACTGCCCACATACAGGAACAATTAAAGATAGACAGAGAGGAAACAACCAAAATAGTAGACACAGTCAATCAGATGAAGGAAAGCATGAAAACAGAATTAGAATCTATAAAGAAGACACAAAGGGAGAAGATCCTGGAAATGG
>JAQQSO010004435.1:0-12782 GCA_028658305.1 Pachyuromys duprasi | reverse complement strand
TGGGGGAGGGGGCTACGCCTGGGATTCAAAGTACCCAACCTGTGATTGAGATAAAAATAAATAAATTAAAAAAAAAAAGGAAAAAAAAAAGATCTTATGTTTAAGCTGTGATGGAATATTCAGGACTTGCTCTGGTAGGATAGCTGAGCTCTAGTGGAGACATACATCCCTGGCTGTTATTGATTGTGTTTTTACACTAGCATCTTGGTGTCTGCATGTGGGGTGATTAAAAGACTAGGTACTGACTGATTCATGGACTGTTCTTTCTTGAAATAGTATTTTGTAATTTGGTTTCCTTTTCATCTCTGGGTTTTCAAAGAGGTTATTGGCAGTGTGCTACCTGTTCTCCTGACCCAAAGCTGGTGTTTTCACAGGGAATGCCTACAGGTGTTGTAGGCGGTGTTAGTTGGATCATTTGGGATAAGAAGTTTGGAGAAAACGGGATTGTAATTTTGGGGGATCAGGTCGAAGTGTAAACCGTGTTCTCAGCTTTGGACTTGAGGGTGAAACTGCGGATTGGATGTCAGGAGCAGTAGGAGATGTGTGGGTCTGCCTTCATCCTACTTGTTGTTCTGGAAGGAGTAGCCCTTCGGGTTAGCAGGGGTGGTGACTGCTGGAGTTGGGATCTAACAAAAAGCAAGAGTGAGGACTAAGAAAGGATAGTTTGTGGGCTCTGCAGGAGAGGTGGCAAGGGAAAGGGAGGGTCCAGCTGATAACAATGTTGCAGCACTAGGAACAAGATTTGGGAAGTGGTCTGGGTAAACATTGAAGAGAATGTCTGCTGAAAGCCTCCCTGGGTTTCTGGCAGATGGACTTTTATATATAAATCCTTATAGATTAAGTAATTTTATCTTCACATATATTTCTATTTCTTATTTTTTATTATATGGCCATACATTACAGTTACATCATAAGTTTCCCTTCTTCAAGCCTTCCATTCTCCTTTCCTACTTCCCATATGACCCAGATCCACTCATCCGCCTTTTCCTTCAGTAAATTGCTGGCTTCCCAGGAACACCAACAGAACACTGACAACAAGTTATGATAACACTAAGCACAACCTCTCATATCAAGACAAGAGTAGACAACCCAGTACAAGGGTCATAAGAGCAGGCAAAAGAATCGCAGATATGTAGTGAGCTTAATAGAGAATTCTCTACAGAGAACTATCAAAATGGTGAGAAACACATAAGAGTGGTTCACTACCCTTAGTCATCAGGGAAATGCAAGTCAAAGTGCCACAGAATTTCCATTTTACAACCATCAGAATAGCTAAGATAAAAAAGACAATGAGAGCACTTGCTGGCGAGGATGTAGAGAAAGGGGAATACTCGTCCATTGCTGGTGGAGTTCAAATTTGAACAACTACCTTGGAAATCAATCTGACTCTTTCTCAAAAAATGGCAACACCTGTTCTTCAATAGCCAATTATACCACTCCTGGGCATATACACAAATGATGCTCCAACATACAAGAAGAACATTTGCTCAACTATTTTCATAGTGGCTTTATTCACATTAGCCAAAAATTGGAAAAAAAAACACATTATGTCCCCCAATTGAAGAGTCTTCAAGAAACCGAAGTGAATTTGCACAACAGAATACTACTCAGTTATTAAAGACAAGGAAATTATGAATTTTGAAGGTAATTGGATGTACTTAGAAAAGATAATTCTGAGTGAGGTAACCCAGACCCCAAAAGACACATGTGGTATATACTCAGATTTAAATGGATTTTTTCACATTTTACAGGATAACCATACTACAATTCACCAACTCAAAGAATATAAGTAACAAGGAGGGTCCAAAAGAGGATTCTTCAATGTTATTAAAAAGGACAAATAGAATAGATAGTAGCCAAGGTTGGGGAGAAGGATCTGGGTAAGAAAGTGAACACAGAGAGCAATGAGGGTTGGTATCAGACCTGGGGAGAGCAGGAGCAGGAGGATGAGAAGGCTTGCAGAGAGAAGAGAAACCTTGAGAGGAGGCAGCTCTGTGACAAGCTGGAGACCTATGACAGGGTAGTCTCCTGGGAGGATATGAGGGTGATGCTTGCTAAGTTCCTAGTAACAGGGGTCATGGAGACTGAGGAGGCCACCTTGTATCTAGAAAAGACACCTAGTTGTGAGTGGGAAACACCAACCCAGCTAAAAAAACTTCTAGCAAATTGACCCTGCATATAAGATGTGTAGAGACAAAAACAATGCAGAGATTGGTGTAATTTCCAACCAATGACAGGCACAAACCGGGACTTACCTTTGGGAGACAGGCGAACCGTGACACTGTTAAAGAATCTCTGTTATACTTGCTGACAGAAGCCTAGCATAGCTGTCCTCTAAGTCACTCCACGGAGCACCTGCTGGAAAGAGATGCAGAGACCCACAAGTAAACATTGGGTAGAGTGCAGGGAGGCTTGTGGAAGAATGTGTTAAGAAAAGAAGGACCAAAAGAGGAAAGGAACTCAAAAAGTTAAACAGCAACAACTCAAGTAATCTCATTAAACATTGGGATACAGACCTAAACAGATAATTTTCTTTTTTTTAGAAATGTAATTTATTTATTTTTATATTAATTACAGGATATGTACTTTGTTTCCCAGCTGTAGCCCCCTCCCTTACTACCTCCCACTCTCCCCATCCCTCGCTCATCTCCTCTCTACCCCCTCAAAGTCCACTGATGGGGGCAGACCTCCTACCCTTCCATCTGACCCTAGTTTATCATATCTATTCAGGGCTGGCTGCAATGTCGTCTTCTGGGATCAAGCTAGGCTGTTCCTGCTGGGGTGGGGGTGGGGCGTCGAACAGCCAGCCATTGTGTTCATGACAGAAATAGTCCCTGTTCCCCTTACTAGGGTCCCAGTTGGATACTGAGTTACCATGGGCCACATCTGAGCAAGGGTTCTAGGTTATATCCGTAAATGGTCCTTGATTGGAGAAACAGTCTCCTAAAAGACCCCTGTGCCCTGATCCATTTGGGCTTTGTGGAGCTCTTGTTCTTGCCAAGTCTTACTAACATGAGGAGTGATCATCCCAACCTGTGTCCTCCTTCCTGCTTATCTTCCCTAGGTGTATAAATTTCAGCATGACCATCCTAACCTATAGGTCTATATAAGTGAGTATATACGATGTGTTTCTTTCTGGTTTTGGAATACCTCACTCAGGATGATCATTTCCAGGTCCCATCATTTGCCTGTGAATTTTATGATTTTCAATACAGGAATATCAAATGACCGAGAAACAGCTAAGAAATGCTCAACATCCTTAGCTATTAGGGACATGGAAATCAAAATGACTTGAGATTTCACCTTACACCAATCAGAATAGCTAAGATCAAAAATTCAAGTGACAACACAAGCTGGAAAGGATGTGGAGAAAAGGAAACCTTCCTCCATTGTTGGTGGGAATTTAAAATTGTACAACCACTTTGAAAATCAATCTGGCACTTTTTCACACAGTTAGAAATAGTGCTACCTCAAGATCCAGCCATACCACTGATATATAGGCATATATCCAAAAGATGCTCAAGTATACCACAAGGACATTTGCTCAATCACATTCATAGCAGCTTTATTTGTAATAGCCAGAGGCTGGAAACAACCCAGATGTCCATCAACAGAGGAATGGATACAGAAATTGTGGTACATTTACACAATGGAATACTACTCAGCAATGAAAAATAAGGAAATCCTAATATTTGCATGCAAATGGTGGGAACTAGAAAAGATCATCTTGAGTGAGGTATCCCAGAAGCAGAAAGACACACACGGTATATACTCAGTTATCACTTCTAAGTGAATATTAGACATATGATATAGGATAATCATTCTGAACTCTGTATAGCTCTAGAAGGAGGACCCTCAGTAAGATGATCAAACCTCATTTAGAAAGGCAAGTGTCATGGACATCGGAGAATGAGAAAACAGGGAACAGGACAGCAGTCTACCACACAGAGCCTCTGAAAGACTACCCTGCAGAATATTAAAGCAGAGGCTGAGACTCATAGCTAAACTTTGGGCAGAGTTCACAGAATCTTATGAAAGAAGGGAAAGATAGAAAGACCTGGAGGGGACAGGAGCTCCACATGTAGGGAAAAATAAATCTGGCAAAAGGGATCTTTTCTGAGACTGTTACTCCAACCAAGAACCATTCATGGAAATAACCTGAAACCCCTGCAGATATGTAGCCCATGGAAGCTCAGTATCTAAGTGGGGACCCTAGTAAGGGGAATAGGGGCTGTCTCTGACATGAACTCAGTAGCCTGCTCTTTGATCACCTCCCCTTGAGGGGGCCACAGACTTTCTAGGCCACAGAGGAAGAGAATGCATCCACTCCAGATAAGTCAGTAATGAATTGCCACATCTTCAGCCAGCACTCTGCTGATGCTGAGAGTGAAATCTGTCCCAGGTCCACTGCTTGTGAAGTCATCAGGGACCCCTGTATGACCAGTGGACTCCCAGTAGATCAGCAGCTTAGGGGATTGCCCTGGTTTCTGCTGGTACCAGGCCAAGTAGTTCTTTTGGTTTCTGAACCTTAAAAGATTCAGACTGGACTTTCAACTGGTGGTGACCTTCTCTCCTGCTAACACAGGCAGAGAGGATGCAAACTGTGTCATTACGATGTCCCTGGTGTTAACTGCAATAATGAGTAGATATTGAAAATGAATACATACACAATCACAGATTATGAAATGACTGTTGAGATTTGTTATATAATCCCAGCACTAATATGCAGGGGAGGGCAGTTGTTTATGAGTTAGAGGCCAGATTGGTCAACAAAGGGAGACCCGCCCAGCCAGGGGTTATTAAAACAGAGAAACCCTGTATCAAAAATCATAAAGGAAAGAGAGAGGGAAAGAAAAAGAAACAGAAAATTAAGAATTTTTTTATATAAATGTCCTTACCATATTGTCAGGTAATTATTATGTAAGGAATCCACACCCTGGTACACATTGTAAAATTCTTTCAAAGATGTGAACATGAAATGATAACAACACTTTTAAATTTCTCAACAGACACCCAGAACAGCAGCAACATGAGGTCCTGGGTCTCCGACTACATCTTGCTCCTCCTGCCTGTCTGACGTTGCTCAGTTCACAGAGAAAAATGCTGGTTTGTACATTCTAAGCCGCTGAGTTGTGCTGGAGAAGCCCATGCACAGCAGTCAGCAAATAAATAAAAAGTACAGGTCTGGGTAGTGTGGGTGTGTATATGTGAGAATGTGTGGAGACAATCAAGAGATAAAAATACTATCATGAGAGCATGAGCATCACAGAGTGTGAGCAAGCAACAGCTCCCAAGTAGAAATGCACTAGGTGCTCAAAAAGCAGATTTGGGATAAAGTCCAAGACAACTGTGGACCTTTTCAGAAACTTTTGGGGAGGTATCTCAGATTGACAGTCCTAGGGAAATGATGTGTTCAAGAAATCACAACAACAGCAGAAGAAGCACAAGAATAGGAAAATATGAAATAAAAGAAAGTAAGGGCAGAGGTGATGAAAGAGGAAATGCAAAAGAACCAGGAAATTGGGGTTAAATTTGTTCATTGTCTTCAAGGTGCAGGTGTACTCATACTGAGTACAATGAACAGTGGCTCAGAGAAGTGAGCTTCTGTTTTAAGGCTACACATAGGGCTCAGATAAAAAGAGAAGCCAAGTTGTGCCTTCACTTTCATTGAAGTTTAGGAAGACTCCAAGTTTTTTTTTGTTTGTTTGTTTCTTCCCTGACAAGGAAGACCTTAGGGAAGATTTTCAATCTTCATTCAGAAAGATAATGTGATAGATATCAGAAGCAGGAGAAGACAGAGAATAGGACATGAGCATATCAGAGAGGGCCTCTGAAAACTCTACTGATCAAGGTATCGAAGCAGAAGCTGAGTCTCATTGCCAATCTTTGGGCAGAGGGTAGGGTATCAGATGAAAGAAGGGGGAGACAGAAAGACCTGGAGAGCACAGAAGTTCCACAAGGAGATCAGGAGACCCATAAAAACTGAGCCCTGGGGGCCCTAAAGAAAATGGTACCCCGAACAAGGACAATGCATATAGAGGAGCTAAAACTCTGGCACAGATGCAGTTCATAGACTGAATCTCCAAGTATGGTCCCTAGTAAGGGGAGCAAAGACTTTCTCTGGCATGAACTCATAAAAGGAAAAAGAGCAGCAAAGAATTTGTTCTGTGGAATTTCTAAGAGACATTAATTTAATCCTGTGACCAGAGAAGCTTTAATCTAACAGCAAAGTTAAACCCAGCAGAAACTGACTAGAATTTCCACCACAAATTTGTGGAGTTGAGAGAGAGTTCTAAACTGAGAGAAAGGAAGGGGAATTAATAAACCAGACTTCCTGGTGAAGTCATCCCTGTAGACCAACACTAGCTAGTGTGTTTAGTACCAAAAATTCATCTTCTAGGGTAAATTAGAAAGTAGCAGTATTTAAACTGGGTTGTGATAGTCCTGCCTTCATAGTAAGTAGATTTAAAAAGAACTAAAAGCAAAACAAAAAACCCACATCTATCGAGAAGGGGGGGGGGACACAGCCTTTTAAAAAATCAAGCAGTATTTTAATCTTGATAAAATTTTTATTGCTTTTATTCACAATTGATTCATTACATATCCAGATTGAACCCCCCTCCCTTAACTCCCATGTTTCCTCTCTCTTCCCCTCATCCCCTTCCCCTAATCCACTGAAAGAGGGAGATCTCCATTATTTCCTTCTGCCCATAGTTTGTTAAGTATCATCAGAACTGCTTGGATCCTCTTCCTCAGTGGCCTGGCAAGGCTGTACCAACAGGGGCAATGATCAGAGAACAGTGAACTGAGTTCATGATAGAAGCAGCCCCTTTTCATTTCACTCAGAGATCCACATGGACTTGTATGAAAGAATTTTCCAGTATCTGAAGAAACAAATAGAAGATATTAGAAAATGGAAAAATCTCCCATGCTTACAATTCAGAAGGATTAATATTTTAAAAATGGCCATGTTTTCATAAGCAATCTACAGATTCAATGCAATTCCCATCAAATTACCAACTCAATTCTTCACATACCTTGAAAGAAAAATTCTCAGCTTGGCCCTTAGTGGCAGCATGGGTCCAAACATCCCCATAGTCTCAGGGGGCAGTGCAGGCCACTCATATCAGCCTGGTCCTCACTGCCACCAAGAACCCATTCTTCCTCTCTCCACAGTGAAGGTGATGCTATCTCTCTCATCTTTCCATTACATATTGGTTCATCATCCTGGTACCTGTGCCTGCACTGCCTAAATAACACAGTTTTAATTATCCAGACAGCAAGGCATGGGAAACAGCAATGGCCACAGGGGCTGTTCCCAACACTGCATCCTCTCACCTGACAGCCACAGAAGCAGTCCCCACAGTAGGAGAGCATCTGACCCCATTTCTGAGAGGTCAACTGAGGTTGCTTCTTGGACATTAGAAAGATGTTTTGAACAATCTGCACTGTGTCTAATGTCTCAACACGCAAATCAGCTCAGAAAATCTTGACTTAAAGCTCCACAGACACCTGTACTTGTGTCACCCTATGGCAGTTAGGATTATCAAAGAATTCCCTAGAGTATTTTAAGTGTATCACAATGATTTCCTAGCTGGCATTATGGAATCATCATGTTCAATTATTCTGAGCTCAATGTCACAGCCATGTTGTAAAGTATAAGATGTTCAGAAGCACTTTCATCCCTCCGAATTAAACTGTTAAAAATCTTCTTTGGGCTTCTGTGTTATCTCAAGCATCTTTTTGCCTGCAAATTTCATGATTTCCTTGGTTTTAGCTGTGGAGTAGTATCCACTGTGTAAATGTGCCACAATTTCTGTATCCATTCCCAGGTTGAGGGACATCTAGGTTGTTTCCAGATTCGGGCTATTACAAATAAAGCTGCAATGAACATAGTTAAGCAAATGTCCTTGCTGAATGGTAGAGCATCCTTTGGGTTTATGCTAAGGGGTGGTGTAGCCCTATCTTTAAGCAGCACTAGTCCCCATATTCCTAGAGAGCTCCAGATTTATTTCCAAAGTGGAAGTACAAGTTTGTGTCCCACCAGCCTTGGAAGAGGGTTCTGCTTTCTCCACTTTCTTTCCATCATGTGTTGTGAGTTGAGTTTTTGATCTCAGACATTGTGATGGGTGTTATAAAGACTCAGGGTCCTTTTGATTTGCATCTTCTTGATGACCAACGTTTCCTACTCCTCTGCTGGGAATTCTCTGTTTAGATCTGTACCTCATTTTCAATTGGACTATTTAGTTTGTTGGTGTCTAATTTCTTGGGTTCTTTAGATATTCTGCGTATTAGCTTTCAAGCTAATGTTGGATTGCTGAAGAACTTTTCTCTGTCTGTAGACTGTCATTTTGTTATATTGGCAGTGATCATTCCCTGCTCAGTCTGGATGCGGTTCCCTAATAACAAGAACTGGGGCTGCCTCTGTCATGATCTTGGTTGCATGATCTTTGATCACTTTCCCCTGGCAATGCAGCCTTCTCAGGCCAGATGAGGCTTGGTATACTTCCACTGATTATTGAAGTAAGAATCTTATAAAAACTATTTAAAGTTTACTTTCTACTGAAATTTATACTCCTTGGATCTCTGATGACCTTGATGGTTAATTCTAGCTCTAACAGCAGCAAACACCCATCTGCTTGTACATGATACCTTACTGACAGGCTTCACACTAAGAAAGATGAGAGTTTCTAAATGTTGTGGGACAAAAGCAAGTAAGTTATATATGTCAATAAGAACACAAGTTATGCAGGTCTAAGTCGTGTAGGTCAGAGTTTAAGACAGTTCAGGAAAATGTTTTATGGTCTGATGATTGAAAAATTGAGAAAGTGATTTATACATCTGGGAAGTAATTTAAAAGATACAAAGATTTGTTTCAGAATTCTTTTCTCTCTGTTACTGTTGGGGCTCCACTCACACCTTTCTCTCACACATAGTCAGAATACACAACCAATCCTCCAGGCCCCTCCAGCTTTCTCCATTAAATTGCTCCTTTCAAGGTTTATTTCTCCTCCTTTTCTAATGTTCTATTCTTTTTCTAGGAAAATATGTCTTCTCTAGTTTTGACACAAACTTTTCCTTTCTGTTCCTGATAACAGTTCCCAGTATACTCCTGAGTCCCTCCTCCTCTTTCCTCAGACTCCATTTGTACACTGCCAGTCTCCCATTCCCAAACCCCTCTTGTCCTCTTTCCACTTCTTTAGTCAATTCCACTGTATGGGATGCTACCTACCCTACCCTCACTGTGCATCATAAACCTCTCTCTATTTTATTCACCGACCCTTCTGCATACATCTCCAGACTCGATATTCCCTACCCTTATTCCCAGCCTTGGCTATGCCTCACACACATCATTTCTTCCTCCTCACCCTACAATTCTCAAAACACAAAACAAATCAAAACAAAACAAAACAACAACAACAACAACAAAACAAACCTAACAGAACCTCATACTTAGCACAAGATCTTTCTTCATTAACTGCTGTCTCTTTACATACTTTGGCTTCCTCTATCCTCCCTGAACACCCCACTCACCTTTCAGTCTTAAATCTTAGAGACACTATCATCTCAATATACCTGGAAGTACACAGCCAACACATTTTTGTCTTCGCATAGATGAACCCTGACACTCAACCATCCCAACAACTGACCTTTCCTGTCCTTCCTGGGGATTCAGAGACAAGCATTACAATGGACTTGCCATGCCTTCTCTGTCATCCTTGATGATTCTGTGGAGTTTTCAAACTGGTATAATGATGCTTCAGATTTCATTTTCAGCCTTTTTTCCCTCTAAAATCAATCCCTCTAGCACATTTCTCAATCTAAACTTTTCTTATAAAACCTCTGAAATATGGGACTCAGTATAGATATGTGGCTGGTATGGTTGTCTTCTGGGGTTCAAGGACAGGAGTTTGCATTTCCTCTATTTGAGTGCAAAACATCTCTCCTCATTCTTTTGGCAGATGTTTCCTCTCTGCTCCTGGGGCTCTGCATTAACAGCCTCATTCTGCATCTGGGGCTTCTCAGCAATTTTCAAAAAGTGTTGTATCTTTCTTTTTTCACTACCTGTTTTTTGTCAAGTCTTGCCCATTTGCTTTAGTCTGCTCTACCTGGAATTCTATAAACTAGTCATCCTGATCAACCTTGTCATAGTTCTGGTGTTCCAATAGCAGTTTGATGTTTAAAAACATCTACACCAGCTTCCAGAATTCTTACAGTGATCTAATGGCCTCCTTTATGTCCCCCATTTCTACAGGAGGAAATGAATGACAATCCTGAGTTCTTCCTGTATTTTCATATAAGGGATTTTCATACCAAAAGACAAAAGAGACATTGAACTCAAAATTTGTACTGAGCTCTGCAAACTATTCATCATTTTTTTCAGACACACCCATTATCATGCAGAAGGGGGAAGTGTGCAGGGCCAGGGCTGTGTGCTGCAGGCAGCTGGTGAGACTCTCAAGGAGGTTTTTGTTGGAGGCTGAAACACTGTGGGAGGAGTACTAATACCCTGCTGGCAGTAATAAACTGCCTGGTCTTCAGCCTGCACACTGCTGATAGAGAGAGTGAAATCTGTTCCGGATCCACTCCCTGTGAAGCGATCAGGGATCCCAGTGTCTAGAGTGGATGCCCAATAGATCAGCCGCTTAGGAGACTGTCCTGGTTTCTGCTGGTACCAGGCCAATAAGTTCTTTTGGTTGCCGCTGTAATAAAGGTTCTGGCTAGACCTGCAGCTGAGAGAGACTTTCTCTCCTGCTGACACAGCCACAGAGGATGGAGACTGAGTCATGAGGATGTCTGCACAGGCACCTGTAATCAGGAATATACAATGAACATGCATATAAACACAAAGATTGTAAAACAGTTGAATTTGTCACTTAATATATTTGTACTATCATGTTGTGAGCCTGTCAGACTCTAAGTTTCTTATCTATAAAAAAGTGACTCTGTAAAGATTATAAACGTTTGAGTTTCTCACCAGACACCCAAAGCAGCAAGGATACGAGAACCTGGGTCTGTGACTTCATCTTGCTCTCAATGTTGTCAGATGATGTTCAGTTCACACTGAAAAGGCCTCCTTTATAAATTCTCAGCAGTTGGCTTGGGTTGTAAGGGCCCATGCAAAGCAGTCAGCAAATACAAAAACAAATGCCTGTTTAGTGTCTGTGAGTATCGCAGGTGTTAATCAACAGTCAAAAATGCTATGACAAGGAGCAATCACTGAAAATGATTGTCTTTCAGCTCTCAAAGAAAAAGTGTTCTAATAGCAGACATGGGTTAAAATCCAAGACACATTTAAATTTAATTGACTTTTGAAGAAACATTAGTAGAGCTATCTCAGATTGACAGTCCTAGGGAAATAATAGGATATGTTCAAAAACATCGAAACAACAGCAAAAGAAACAAAGCAAGAAAACATTTAGTTAAAGAAAGGGAAGATGGAAGAAAAGATGAAAGGAAAAAAGAGAATTGAGGCTAAATGTGTTCAATATTCCTCATCTCCAACACCATTCTTAATGGGAACAGAGAGCAGGTCCTCAGAAATTTGGGCTCTAGGTTCATATATAAACAAGGGCCTAAGATGCAGGGAGCATCCCCAAATTCACTCTGTGGATATCCTGGCAGACATTAATTTAATGCTGAGTTCATAGGAATTTTAGTCTCAAAGTAAAGGAAACCCAGCAAAAACTAACAAGTATTCTCCCCACAACTTCAAGAAATTGTAAGAGGACCTAAATCTGAAGATATAAAAGAGGAAACACCAGATTTTTCATTAAGTCATGGTTGAAGACCAATACGGCCATGAGTTTTATTCAAGGAATACAAATACTAGTGTAATTTGGAAATTAGCAGTATTAAAACTGGATTAAGATGGGCTTCTGATATTGTGAAGAGGTAAATTTCTCCAGAAGGAGTCAGAGCCATCCTATTCATGCAATGATTCATAAAGATCAATAGAATACTACATCAGTGACTGTTGCTATCCAAAGGTGAAAAAAAATTATGGCTATGAATAAAAAATCAATAGCAATAAGCAAAACCATAGAACCTGCCAGGACTTCATATTATTGAAATATAAGAGTATGTACGAGAAGTCAATTATGTAGCCAGAATTATACAAAAAGTGACAGAGAAAAATAAATATGTAAACTATCATTGCAGGAATGGAGATTCACATCTGCATTCCCAGAACTGGTGAGACAAAAGCAGGAGACTCATGAGTTTGAGGCCATCCTGAGTACATCCCAACTTCTTTTTTTTTTTAATTTATTTATATTTATCTCAATCACAGGTTAGGTACTTTGAATCCCAGGAGTAGCCCCCTCCCCCATTCCCTCCTACCCTCCCACTCCCTCCCTCATCTCCCTCTTCCCCGCCCCCTCCAAGTCCACCAACAGGGGAGGACCTCCTTCCCTTCCATCCAACCCCAGCTCATCCTGTCTCCTCAGGGCTGGCTGCAATGTCCTCCCCTGGGATCTAGCCAGTCTGTCACTCCGAGGCTTGTATGGGGGAGGGTCAAAGAGTCAGCCATCAAAATCATGACTGAAACAGTCCCTGTTTCCCTGAATAGTTATAACAACTAGTTATCATGGGCCCCATCCGTGCGGGGGTTCCAGTCGACATCCACACATGGTCCTTGATTGTAGAAACCGTCTCATACAAGAACCCTGTGCCCTGCTCAGTTTGGTCTTTGTGGAGCTCTTGTTCTCCCCAAGTCTCAACAACCTCCCCCAGATCTATCGTTACTTCTCGCCCTCTGTCAGAGGCTTGATCTCGAGTCT
>JAQQSO010004434.1:0-12782 GCA_028658305.1 Pachyuromys duprasi | reverse complement strand
TCCAGCCAGCTCTGAGGAGACAAGATGAACTGGGGTCGGATGGAAGGGGAGGAGGTCCTGCCCTGTTGGTGGACTTGGAGGGGGCAGGGGAGGAGATGAGGGAGGGATGGGGAGAGTGGGAGGGAATGAGGGAGGGGGCTACGCCTGGAATGCAAAGTACATAACCTGTGATTAATATAAAAATAAATAAATTACATTTAATAAAAGCAGAAGGCAATAAAAAAAGCAGTTGGATAGCTTATTTTAGACCACCTGGCTCATGCAGTCTATTATAGAAGTCTGTACAAGATAATACAAGTGGCAGGTTATTTTTCCATATTTTAGAAAGCTAAGAAACAGAAGCATTAAAAATACAACAGGATAATTCCAAGCAGAGATATTTTTTCTGGCTCAAAATAGAAGGTGTCATTACAAAAAAGATTTGTGTGTTTATATACATATCTACAAATAGTCACACTTTTGGTTCAGTCAGACAGACTTGTGTGTTTATACTAATATCTACAAATAGTTCACATGTTCAGTTCAGTCAGTCAAGCAATACTTTAATATATATGTAAAGAGAGGCTAGTTGAATATTTGACTAGGCTGTTGGTCTGTAGGTTTCTGAAGTGGAAAGCGGTATTTGCTATATCCTTTGCGTCCAGAGGAAGTTTAGTATCTATCATGATGTAGGGGATCATCCTACCCTAACAGGCAAGGTAATGAGCTAAAAATCCTAACAGTCCTTGAACCTGTATGACAGTAAAAAGTCCAGAAAAACCAGGTGACCCTATTCCCAGGCAAAAAACAACAGCAACAACAAAACAAAACAGAGGTTTTGTTTGTTTGGGTTTTGCTTGTTTGTTTGTTTGTTTTTAACAGGGAGATACAGGATGGAATTCCAGGAGACTTGGGGAAGGATGAACTGTCTTCAGGTCTGTAACACAGCACGTTGCTAAAGACTGAATATTGGCTCATGTGAGAGTATGTAGTCACAGGCAGGCAAAGACACAACAGGATGTCTCCTCACTGTGGGTTTATCAACCAGAACCTCCTCCCCATTCCCACAGATCAGATTGTGTTCAAGAATGCCAGAGGGAGCTCTCCTCTGTGTCTGGTAGCTGGAGCCACTGATACACAGGAATGGAAGACGCCCTCTTTTGGAACTTTCCCCCTTCCAAAATCATAAAGCTGCTTGGAGGGGATGGGGGTTATGCTCGTTAATAGTCAGGCAAAGATGAGGACACACTAAGGCTGAGGCAAACTGAAAGATAAAATCCCGCTGTAGATGAAGAGCCACAGTGGAGGGGTCCTGGGGTGCGTGACCTGTACCAGCTCCAATAGAGATTTCCTATTTCTTGGGGGAGGCAGAGATGTTCCCCTCTGCAACACACCGTGGACGCAGACTAAAATGTGTCTGTCCTTGGTAAGCAGGACAGGAGCTTCCAAAGGACTCTGGAAACCCAGGAAGTGAGGACTCATCCTGGAGGCGGGCTCAAAGTTTACATCGTAAGGGGCTTTCCTTCTTAGCCATGAAGGGTTAAAAGTGTTATCTGCAGGTTGATTGCAAAAATGTTTAAACATATGCTCCAAGTCTTGGGGCAACAGCTAAAAGTAACTAAAGAAATAAGACTATATATTATGAGTCGGTCATGGAAATAATCTTTGCCATAAATGGTGCTTTGATAATTGGGCATTCCTGTGCAAATTAAATGAATATTAATACATCCCTTATACCACAGGCAAGAACAAACTGAAACTGGATCATAGGCCACTGTGTGTAAAATAAACACATAAGACTTCTCAAGGATACTTGAAAGCTTTGGCTTGAGCAAAGATTGTTTTTACAATTCAACACATTGTTTTTTTCAATTCAACATGTGTATAGTGCATTTTGTATAAAAAAAACTGACAAATTGGACCTCATGAGAATTACAAATTCCTTCCGTTCAGAAGGCAATGTTAAGATGAATATGCCATCCACAAGCTGTGAGAAGATATTTGCAAATTTCATATCTGATGGAGGATTAGTATGGATAATCTATAAAGAATGCTCAAAACTCAATAATAAGAAAACAACATAATACAAATGGGCAAAGCATTTGAATAGATACTTCATCAAGGAAGATACAGAGATGATGGATGTAGACATGAAAAGACACAGAATATCATTAGTCATAGGTACACTCTAGTTAAAAATCATGGGGGGATGCCACAACCTATGCATTAGAACATTGGAAATAACTTTCAGAAATTTAGTCGGCAGCTTGAAAGGCAAAGAATGGTAGTCTTCGAAGCCCTTATCATTTCCTGGCGTAGATGCAAAGCAGTATAGCCACTGGGTAAAGCAGGCTGACACTTGAGTAAAATGAACAACTTTCTTACATGTGATCCAATAATTTCATCCTCCAGTATTTATCTGAGAAAACTGAAAATTATGCTTTTGCACACATACACACACTCTCTCTCTCTCTCAATCACACATACACAAATAGACACTCAAGTATACATACACACATATACACAACCACATATAATATGATCACACAGGCACACACACACATCCACAGGCATGCACACACACAAATATACTCACATATACATACAAAGATACATACATACATACACACATACTCACAATCACACATCTTCAGGCAGGCACTCATACAAATACACATGCTATCCAAGTAATGGGTGGATATACAAATGATGGGGTGCACATCCAGTGAAGTACAGCTTAGAAATAAGAAGGAACACACATCAGACACGTGAACATTGTGTATGAGCCTCAGATCTGTCACAGGAAATGGAGGAAGCCAGACTCAAGCAAATGTGACCGCATGATTCCAGTTACTCGAAGGTTTAGAAATGAACTCTGAGCCCTGAAAAAAAGGAACAAAAGCCATGAGTGGTTACCAGAGGCTGGCTGGAAAGAGATTACAGAAGGTAGAGCATTCCTTCAGAGGACGGGAAATATTCTTTATCATCTACAGTTTCTGTTCTCTCTTCACAACACCCCACGTTTGTCAGGATTCACTTGACTGAACACAAAATGTTTACTGGTTTTGACACAATAAGCCTGACTTTTAAAAGAAGTAAACTTGGTGATGAGAAAAGATGGACCCTGGACCATACTTGGAAATTTACACTGGACTAGGCTTTAGGAAGAACACCGAATGGGCTTTGCAATCCCTCAGAACTTTTCCTAGCTCTGATGAAGGTCAATTCTTTTCCCTAGAAAACGGAACGACAGCTGGAGACACAGCCCAGTAGTTAGAGCACTTGCTGGGTTTCAGGGACCTGAGTTTGGTTCCCAGCACCCTCGTCAGATGGCTCTTAACTGACTGTAACTCCAGCTTCAGGATGTCTGACACCCTCTTCTGGTACTCTTGGATACCCACAAGAAGTACATATCACGCACACACACACAGATAACACGCACACAGAGACACACAGACACACACATCCCACTAAAAAGGAATGATGAAAAAAACATATATTTAAGAAAAAGAATTTAACTAAATGTCTGGTCCTAAAGATTTTGACTAAGGGATACTGAACCTATATTTCTGGGGCTGCTCCTTGAGTTTAAGAATTTCCTGGAGAGCTTGCGGCTGGTGTCCCCTCAGAGGTCTTTAAAAAGACTGCTGAATCATGGCCTCCACAGTAGTACTCAGAGTTGGCTGCACGCAAGAGCCACATGGGGAGTGTTAGCGCTACTGATGCCTGGAGCCCATACCCCAAGTTTCTGATGAAATTGGCCTGAAAACAGTGTGGTCATCAGAAGCTCCTGAACCTCTGTGGTTCAACTAATGCTCAGTTGAAGTAGAGACCCATAGGAAGGGGTGTTCATTTAATAAGCAGCCCAGGTGATTGTCAGGGCCAGCCAGGCTTAGGAACACTTCTGTTTTTACTTTTTTAAAAACTTTTTTATTTTTATTTTTATTAATTACAGTTTATTCACTTTGTATCCCCCCTGTAGCTCCCTCCCTCCTCCCCTCCCAATACCTCCTTTCTTCCTCCTTCTCCACACATGCCCCTCCCCAAGTCCACTGATCCTAGTTTATCAGGTCTCATCAGGAGTGGCTGCATTGACTTTCTCTGTGGCCTTGTAAGGCTTTGATCACTGAGGGGGAGGTGATCAAAGAGCAGGCCAATAAGTTCATGTCAGAGAGAGTCCCTGTTCCCATCACTATGAACCCACTTGGACACTGAAATATAAAACCAGACACACTAAGCCTGTTAGAAGAAAAAGTGGGGAAAAGCCTTGAACTCATTGGCACAGGAGACAACTTCCTGAACAGAACACCAACAGCAGAGGCTCTAAGCTCAACAATCAATAAATGGGACCTCATGAACCTGAAAAGCTTCTGTAATGCAAAGGACACTGTCATCATAACAAAAAGACAGCCTACAGATTGGGAAAGGATCTTCACCAACCCTATATCTGACAGAGGGCTAATATCCAGAATATATAAAGAACTCAAGAAGTTAGGAATACTTCTACAACAGACCTCCTCTTCAAGAATAATGGATAACTCCGACAGGTTACTTAAGATGCGAGACAAAGGCTAAAGGTAGTGCAAAGCTCTTCTGAAACCAAGTTCCCCTGGTGTCGTTTGCCCAAATTCTATGTAATGGCATCCTGTTTGTTGGGTTGGAGAATTAGCTGAAGAGGGTCGAGAGTGGCTCAGTTGTTAGAGTGCTTGCCTCGCAAGCAGGAAGACTTTGAGTTTGAGTCCCAAAGCCCATGTAGGAGTGCAAGGTGTGGTGGCACACGTTTGTAATCTCAGTACGAGGAGGTGGAGGCAGGAGAATCCCTGGGGCTTCTTGGGTAGATAATCTGGAATAATTGTTGAGACTCAGACCAATGAGAGAACATATCTCAAAGAAAGTGGGTGTTCTGGTCTCCCCACACAAAGGCACATGTATATACATGCACCTGTGTATGCGTGCACACACACAGATGCAGCAAGGGAGAAATGCCTAGAAGCACTGCAGCACTTGATTCTATCATTACTCATGCAGCCATCCCTGTGTGTATTTCTTTGTCGTCTCTTAGGCACTTTGGAAGCTTTGGTAAGGTCTTAGGCACCCAGGTATGAATTATAAAGACATGATGGGATTCTCCAACTTTTAAAATGCCTTTGGCTTGCTTGAAGATCTGGGGAAATAATTCAAACAACACAAATAGAATAGTATGTTTGCATTATGGCCCTATTCACCCCACTTACTCCCTCCCAGAGAAAGCTCACATTTAATGGCAGCAAATCCATTGAAACCCTGATTTAGAAACACTTAGCCACCCTGATCAACAATAAACCCTGTGCTATTTTTAGTATCTCATCAGATTTTTTTTTAAAAAAATAAACAAACAAATAACCAAAGCAAAAATCTCTACACAATGAGGCAATTTTCAAGGGGAAAATTATAGCTTGCTGACCACGTTTTTATGGATGTATTTCTAACCATTAACCATTGGCTGCAAAAATGCATGAATTCCAGTCAGTTCCGGGCAAAGCAAATTGGACCTGTCTTGAAAGGCAGTGTTCCATCCCAAATCCAGGAAGCCAGTGCCTTCTTTCTCCCTCTAGCCCTATTCTCGTCTCTCTCTCTCTGGAAGGTTTAGGTTCATACTCTTCTTAGTTTGAACTTCAGCCTATCCAGGGCTCAAATTTTTCCTGGTAATACTCTTTCAACAGGGGCATGGAAGATGGGGCTTGTAGTAGGGGAGGTACTATCCAATTCAGTTTCTTTACCGGAGGATTCCTCGGCACTTGGTTTTACTGTATATTTTCTAATTTTCTCCTTCACCATCATTCAGACCTCAACACTAACAACGTCATAGGATGCCAAACTAAGCATCATGGAAAAGAGAGTGTTACTAAATAGGAGCTGTGCCAGGAGGTGTCTTGCAAACCTCCCTCTGCCCAATGAATGGTTATTTAATAGATGAAAAAAATGGAATCTTTGAGAGCTTTAATATCAGGGCTTAGAAGACATGCTGGAGGCAGAAGGCAGAGAATCAGAACTGTACCTTTTTCTTACATTTGTAAAGGGATTTCTGGGCACTATTTTCATGTCTGTGTGATCTGTGCAGAAACTAGAAAACAAGGGAAAAAAATGAGCTCTAATCCGACACCTACAGCTCTGCTATTTGAAATGGTTTGGAACAGGACAGCTATGAAAGATGTGCTCCATCACAGAGTTCTGCCTTTCCTTTGGCATAAGCATCTTATAGGAACATATCTGTCTGCTGGGGTGATGTGCTATGCAGCTGTGAACAAAGTCTGGTGGCTCCAGGATATTGCTCAGCGTACTGGGCTCTGTCACAATGAAGGGCTGCGGAAAATGCCAAGACTCTTTATTAGTTACCTTCCTGTTGCTGGGATAAAACACCATGGCCAAAGAACAGAGTTTATTTTGGCCTATGGATCAAGACAGAAAGTCCATAAGAGCACAGGAGGCATGGCAGCATTCGGCAGGCACAGAAAGTCAGGAGATCATGTCTTTAACCACAAACACAAAGCAGAGAGTGAATTGGGAGTGGAATGAGGCTATGAACTCTCATAGCCCAACCCTAGGCTTCATAACTGCCAGTATAGTGTCACTAGTTGGGAGCCTAGTGTTCAACTACAAGAGCCTGTGGAGGACACTTCTCATTCAGAGCCTCTGCAGTGCTTGGAGTGCTGAATGTGGCAACATTGACCCAGTGTCCTAAAGGATATGTTTCCAGGGACAAGTTGAATGATATCCCTGGGGTTCAACGGCCTTTCCCTTGACTGCATGCCTCTAAACACATACTTTTCTCCTAGTATATTTGTGCTGGTGCTCAAATGCAGCCAGAGTTATAGGTAAAGCTTCAAAGCTATGTTTTATTAGTGCTTTAGAGGCAGGGTAGTTTTAAAGCTAATTAAAGCTAAACATTTCGCAGAAACACTAGAAAGTTTTTCATTTCTCCCTGACACTATTCTTTCTTCCAGAAAAACAAAGGTTGTTCTATTCATTGTGCTCTCTCTTTCTTTTTCTCCATCTCCTCGCTCTCTCTCTCTCTCTCTGTGTGTGTGTGTGTGTGTGTATGTGTGTGTGTGTGTGTGTGTGTGTGTGTGTGTGTGTGTATGCTAGTGTGTATAGGCCAGAGATCAAGGTCACATGTCTTCCTCAACCCCTCCCCACTCTATTGTTTGACCCAGGCTCTTTCAGTGAATGGGGAGCTCAGCAATTCTGCTAAACTATCCAGCCATCAGGCCTCAAGGATTTCCTTGTTTTCACAGGGGGTTCACAGGGGCTGGGATAAGTTTGTGTCACCCCACTTGGCTGCTGGGGATCTGAACTTGAGTCCTTACAGCACATGCTTAACTGTCTGAGCCATCTCCTTCAGCTTCTCACTGTACTTCCTTTATAAGAAAATCATTTCATCTTTAAGGGAACTAGAGCAGGGAGAATATATTCTCAAATTAACACTAAAGCATGCTTTCTAGTTTTCACTTCTTATATGCAAATGTATGTTTACATACAGACATACATGCATGTATATGAGCATGAATCCATATGTTTAATATTCACATACACAAGAATAAATTAACTCTCTGTTTTTCTTCATACCTGTGATGAGTAAATTAAAAATTGCTAAAATAATACTGATGGTAATGACTTGAATGTTGGCGCTTGGCAAATTCCTTGCCGGGTCTCCGTTCTTCCTAGCCTCCTCTGTTATTCCTTTCACTCCAGTCTGTTCCTCATCTCCTCTTTCAACCTTTCCTGCCTTTCTCTGCCCACATGCGCTTGATGAACCGGTTTCTCTCCTTTCCTTCCCTCTAACACCATAAACTTAGCAAAACACATGGCCTGGGACAGGCCACTGTCTTCAATATCCCGGTTCCCATTTTCTGATACTTACTTGTTGGTTTTGGATTCAGCCTTCCAAACCCCAAGAGCACACTTTCTAGGTATGGAGCAAATGAAGGCATCCGCCCCCTACGCCACCAATCAGCAGAATCCTGCTGAGTGTGTAGGATGCACCAACTCAGTGGTGCAAGATTTGATTGGAAGCAGCTGACAGCCCCAGCCATCTGGTAAGTGCACTCACCAAACAGCCTGTCCCTTGTGGTCGCTTAAGAAAGGCATTTATAGTCTTTGGTCACAACTGCTTCTCCTTTGTTCTCCTGAATGCTGAATTGGGCTTTGCTTTTCCCCTAGTAGGCCCAGGACAGGAGAACTAAGGGGAAGTTCATAGGAGGCCCCCGGTGCTGTGTACTCCTGTGACTACCTATGTAAACCTGCATCTTCTTGATTGTTTCCTTTGCAATTTGTGTGGATTGCTGATCCTTTTATTGTACTTCACAGGCTGCTCTCTTGGTGGATTTTGGCATTCCTTTGCAGTAGAATTACCTCCCCGATAGCCAGGAGACTGTAGCTATGCTGAAGGTGGGCACTTGCTCCGAACCTGGACATTAGCACAGCACAGCAGTCACTTAGCAAATCATTCCTGATGTTTCCATATCTATGGGTGTGCAGCCTTTTTCTTTTCTTTTTCAGCCTCTTCCCCTAAGTTATGATTGGGAGGTGTGGTTAAAGGAAAAGGATTTTGAAAAATGATCTACTCTAGAAACAGTGGGTTCACTGAGTCTCTGACATGGCTTCCTATGAGGGATGTGGTCTTAGGGTGGTTCTTGGGCCATCCAGTATCACAGAAACTCTCAGGTAATAGATATTCTCACTGGTCAGATGGGCTCCAGTGGTAGATTATAAGCATCCCCAAGGAGAAAATAATCTCCCAAATGCTAATCATAATGCATTTAACTGTTGGAGACCTCCTTAACCTGAGCATGGCACAGAGAGCTTGGCATGCAGTCAATCAGCAAATAGTACAAAGTCTCCATATCACTCTTTCCCTAAACCCGCACGAACTCCTCTTATTCAACTCTTGCTTAGTATGGTGTGCTTGTGGAAATCAATGAGCTAATGTCAATGCCATCTTTATTAACTAAAGTCCATAATTTATTCAAATTCCCTTAGTCCTTTTTTTAGCCCAACGTCCTTTCTCAGTTCCAGGATTTCATCCAGTATATAGCATTGGCCATTGTGTCTCTTGACGCTCCAATTGGCTGTGACATGGTCTCAAACTTCCCTTGGTTCTGATGACATCAACAGTTTTCAGAAGGATAACATATTCACCGGTGCCATTCTTTGAGTTGCTTTGGAAATGGAGGAGTGGGAGAGAATGGGATTGTGGTTCCAAAAATTCAGGTTCTTATAAGCCCTTATTAGATTTTCATATAATGTTGGGTCTGGGCTATAAACCTCTTTTAATGTTTTGTTTCTTTGTTTGTTGTTTTGTTTTTTCCCCTACTCAATCAGTTTTACATCTGCTCTGGGAAGCACTCAAAGAAACCAACTTTAATCTTACTTTATTTTGATTCCTCCTAAAAAACAGACCTTTCTAGAGTACCCAACTCTTCCCTCTCTTGCTCTTTGTATTGTTGATCAACTCTAGAAGAGCCTACCATCATTGAAGGATTTAATTGGCAGAGTGGCAAACACCAACTATGGACCTGAGTAAATGCATTTTGTCATTGGAAGAATCAAAAACCCCTCCCAGGTTTCCTTGAGAATTGGCACTGGTCATGTGCAGTGTGTGGAATCATACCATTGATTTATTTCATGTCTACCAAACTCCTTACAGGAGGAGACACAAGGACTCTCTTTCTCTGTGTTTGCTTCATAGGACTATAGCAAAGGAAAGATTTCTTGAAAAGTAGACAGAAAGGGGAATATTTACATATATGTATATATGTATTATGCATTTAATAATATATTATATATAAATAAAATATATAATATATGCAATGGGCTCATCTTTTTTGGGTGCTCTCAAAGGGGCTTGAGTTTTAAATACCTAATTTTAACTGGTCTGAGCCAACACTAGAACTGGCCAAAGATTTTTATTTCCTCCAACCAAGGGAAAAAAAATGAAGATACGGTCAGGAGTGCTTAATCAGCAGGCGAAGTCAAGCCTTTTATTCTTTGTATACTGCAGTCAACAGAAAGTTATTGCTTAATTAACCCCTCTGAATGAATACCTGATAATTAATAAACCCATGAAGTATACCCTAAGGCTTTAAGTTGAAGAAGGCTCCTCTCTTCAAGTGGAAAAGAGAGAGAGAGAAAAAAAAAAAAACATGCTGAACTAATGGGAAAAAAATACCGGTAGAAAGCAAAGCAATTAGGATTAGTGAATTCCATTTCATTTAAAGTTTCAAGATACAGAAGCCATTTATCTAACAAATTAATAACAGGAGTGACTTGCCTGCTATAGTAACAAGTCTTTATACTTTATTAGTAGAAATCCAAAATGAATAATTTAATGATAGACACGCATATATATGTAGATATGTATATATAATTTTTGTTAGGTCTTTTTTTTAAAAAAGGACTTCACTCAATTTTAGATTTACAGATTATTCTAAATTGGCCACTACTGGAATTTGGAATGATACATTTAATATTATGGCTCTGTAGACAAATCAATATTTTTTAGTGTTTTCTTTCATGTTAAAGAGCTCCATCATCTGGCTAATTATGACTCTATAAGAAAAGAAAAGAATTGAGGAGTTGGTTCAGGTTTCACAGGTGTTATCAGGCGACTGTAGATTAGAAATGGGACAACTGGGAGCGTGGTGAATGGGACACAAAGGAGGCAAAACAGGAAGTATTCACTTAGGCCCACAAACTAATATTTGTTTCTAAAGTGAGAGGAAATGGTGGTATGTCTTCAAAGGGCCTCTATTGGAGGGATTGCTACAAAGATCGTCTGTGGTCCCAGTTCTCAAGGAGCACCTAAATGTTTATCTTGGTGCCAACGCAGGTGAAGATGCCCTGGAGAAGATCATAGAAACATCATGGATAATTTCCTCCATAAGCTAGTTGTATGTACAAAATCTTTAGACATGTGATGATGTCCCAATGTTCTCTCCCATTTTCTAAGGTGTTTGATTCTTAGAAAAATCTCAAATATTAAAGTAATAATAATTAATATATAATAATAAAACACAGTAATGACTCAGCAACACCAAGAGTAAATACCATGTCAGGCATTTCACATGGATTTCTATGAAAATATTTCATCAACTCTAAGAGAGAAATATTAGTTATCATATTTTAGATATAAGACAAAAGGCTCCATTTCCTGATATAATCCTTTTGTTAATAGTGTTATCACAAATAAGTACAATTATTATCTATAAGTCCATAGTAAGTACTGGACATTTATTTCTTATTTATTCATTTAACAGGTATTTACCCAAAGTTATTCACGATAGTGGTCCAGTCAGTATATACTGGTAAACAAGTAAGCTAAAACCCCAGGAAGGAGATAACACAGGGCTACCTGATGCCAGGAGGTGCCACAGCCATTCTGTTAAGTCTGTATCTATGAGAAGCTAGGAGCCATGCTACAACTGGTAAATAACCAAAATGTCACTGATATTGCCTCTCAAACATGGGTTCAGGGGAATCAAGATACTGAAGATGAAGTAGCTGATGTGGTCTGCTTTCTTTGCTTTTTGTCAGCTTTATTAAGGGAATATCAATTGAGAAAATATAAAATATCCCCAATGGAACAACCTGTGAGCAAGTCTGTGGAACACTTTTTATGTTTTTATTTTTTTTATTAATTATTGATTGATGGGAGAGGACCTAGTACACAGGAAGTGGAGCCACCCTGGGAAGGTGGTCCTGGGTGGTATAAGGAAGCAGGCTGAAATCCATCCAATGGAAAAAAGATAGCATCTTCAACAAATGTTGCTGGGCCAACTGGATGTCTATATGCAGAAAATGAAAATAAATCCATATTTATCACCCTGCAAAAAACTAGAGTCCAAGTGGATCAAAGACCTCAACATAACACCAGACACATTAAATCAGTTAGAAGAAAAAGTGGGAAAGACCCTAGAATTCATTGGCACAGGAGACAACTTCCTGAACAGAACACCAATAGCACAGGCTCTAAAAACAACAACCAATAAATGGGACCTCATGAAACTGAAAAGCTTCTGTAAAGCAAAAGACACAATCATCAAAACAAAACAATAGCCTACAGACTAGGAAAGGATCTTCACCAACCCTATATCTGACAGAGGGCTAATATCCAGCACATATAAAGACCTCAAGAAGTTAAAAAGCAACAAATCAAGTAATCCAATTAAAAAATGGGGTATGGAGCTAAAAAGAGAACTCACTGTAGAGGATTATAGAATGGCAAAAAAAACACTTAAAGAAATGCTCAACGTCCTTAGCCATCAGGGAGATGCAAATCAAAACGACCCTGAGATTTCACCTTACACCCACCAGAATGGCTAAGATAAAAAACTCAAGTGACAACACATGCAGGAGAGGATGTAGAGAAAGAGGAACCCTCCTCCATTGCTGGTGGGAATGTAAACTTTTACAACCACTCTGGAAATCAATTTGGTGCTTTCTTAGACAATTAAGAATAGTGATTCCTCATCCAGCTATACCACTCCTAGGCATATATTCAAAAGATGTTCAAGTACACAACAAGGACATTTGCTCAACTATGTTTGTAGCTGTTTTATTTGTAATAGCCAGAACCTGGAAACAACCCAGATGTCACTGAGTTGAGGAATGGATACAGAAATTGTGCTATTTTTACACAATGGAATACTATTCAGCAATTAAAAAGGAGGAAATCATGAAATTTGCAGGCAAATGGTGGGACCTAGAAATGATCATCCTGAGTGAGGTATCCCAAAAGCAGAAAGAAACACATGGTATATACTCAC
>JAQQSO010004433.1:0-12783 GCA_028658305.1 Pachyuromys duprasi | reverse complement strand
TCAGAAGTAAGATTGGTAATGATCCTTTCCCAGTCTGTAGGCTGTCATTTTGTTTTGATGACAGTATCTTTTGCTTTACAGAAGCTTTTCAGTTTCACTTTCTCTTCTAATAGATTTAGTGTATCCGGTTTTATGTTGAGGTCTTTGATCCACTTGGAATTAACTTTTGTGCAGGGTGGTAAATATGGATCTATTTGCATTTTTCTGCATGTAGACATCCAGTTAGACCAGCACCATTTCTTGAATGTGCTTTCTTCTTTCCATTGTATGGTTTTGACTTCTTTGTCAAAAATCAAGTGTCTGTAGGTGTGCGGGTTTATTTCTGAATCTTTGATTCTATTTCATTGATCTACTTGTCTGTTTTATGCTAATACAATATGGTTTTATTACTCTTGCTTTATAGTACCACTTGAAAGCAGGGATGATGATACCTTTAAAAATTCATTTATCATACAGGATTGTTTTGGGTATCCTGTGTTTTGTTTTGTTTTTTTCATATGAAGTTGAGAATTGTTTATGGGTCTGTAAGTAATTGGGTTGGAATTTTGATGGGAATTGCGTTGAATCTGTAGATTGCATTTGGTAAGATGGCCATTTTTACTATGTTGATCCTACCAAGCCATGAGCACTGGATACCTTTCTATCTTCTGATATCTTCTTCACTTTCTTTCTTCAAAACTTAAAGTTTTCCTCCCCTTCTATCCAACCCCAGCTTATCCTGTCTCCTCAGGGCTGGCTGCAATGTCCTCCCCTGGGATCTAGCCAGTCTGTCACTCCCCAGCTTGTATGGGGGAGGGTCAAAGAGTCAGCCATCAAGATCTTGACTGAAACAGTCCCTGTTTCCCTCACTAGGGTCTTCAGTCCTACACAGAGCTACCATGGGCCCCATCTGTGCGGGGGTTCCAGGCCACATCCACATATGGTCCTTGATTGTAGAAACAGTCTCATACAAGACCCCTGTGCCCTGCTCAGTTTGGTCTTTGTGGAACTCTTGTTCTCCCCAAGTCTCACCAACCTCCCCCAGATCTATCATTACTTCTCACCCTCTGCCAGAGGCTTGATCACAAGTCTTAATATCTGCTCTGATACATGGCTACATTGACCTCCCCAGAGGTCCACTTTGGCATGCTCCTGTCCTGTTGCTTGTTTTCTCCTCCACTTAATGTCCATCCCATTTGTTCATCCAAACAAGCATTGATCATACCAACCTGGGTCCTCCTTCCTGTATATCCTCTCTAGGTGTGTAGATTTCCGCTTGACCTTCCTATCCTACAGGTCTATATAAGTTAGTATATACCATATGTTTCTTTCTGCTTTTGGGATACCTCACTTAGGATGATCGTTTCCAGGTCCCACCATTTGCCCCTGTTGGTGGACTGGGAGGGGGTGGGGAGGAGGGAGATGAGGGAGGGAGTGGGAAGGTAGGAGGAAATGAGGGAGGGGGCTACGCCTGGGATTTAAAGTACCTAACCTGTGATTGATATAAAAATAAATAAATTTAAATAAATAAATAGATAGATAGATAGATAGATAGATAGATAGATAGATAGATAGATAGATAGATAGATAGATGGGAAAAAACTTAAAGTTTTATTCAAACAGGTCTTTCACTTGCTTGGTTAGAGTTATACCAAGATATGTTTATTATTTGTGGCTACTGTAAAGGGTGTTGTTTCCCTAATTTCTTTCTCAGCCTGTTTATCATTTGTATAAAGGAAGGCTTCAGAATTTTCTTGAGTTAATTTTGTATTTGGCCACTTTGCTGAAGGTGTTTGTCAGCTGTAAGAGTTCTTGGGTATAATTTTGAGGGTCATTTATGTATACTATCCAATCATCTGAGAATATATACATTGACTTCTTCCTTTCCAATGTGTATTCCCTTGATTTCTTTTAGTTGTCTTATTGCTCTAGCTAGAACTTCAAGTACTACGTTGAATAGATATGGAAAGAAGGGAAGCCTTGCCTTGCCTGAATTTAGTATAACTGCCTAAAGTTTCTCTCCATTTAATTGGATGTTGGCTTTTGATTTGCTATTTATTGCCATTATTGTATATAGGTATGTGCCTTGTATCCCAGATCTCTCCAATAGTTTTAACATGAAGGTGTGCTGGATCTTGTCAACAGCTTTTTCAGTATCTAATGAAGTGATCATGGGTTTTTTTTTTCTTTTAGTTTGTTTATATGGTGAATTACATTGAGATGTCATATTGGTGGAATTATTTTGATGAGTGTGAATTGTTCTTTTTCTATCTCTTGTAATTAATGCTTGTTGAAAGTCTATTCTATTAGATATTAGAATGGCTACTCCAGTTTGTTTCTTGAGTCCGTTTGCTTGGAAAACCTGTTTCCAGCTCTTTACTCTAAGGTAATGTCTGTTTTTGTTGCTGAGGTGTTTTTCTTGTAAGCAACAGACTGATGGATCCTGTTTTCTCATCCATTCTGTTAGCCTGTGTCATTTTACTAAGGAAATGAGTCCATTGAGATTGAGAGATATTAATAACCAACGATTATTAATTCCTGTTAATTTAATGTTGGTGGTGTTAGTATGTGTGCTTTTGTGTGTTTCCCTTTTCTTTTTGCTGGTGCAGAATTATTTATTTCCTGTCTTTTCTTGGGTGTAGTTAATCTTCTTGGGTTGGAGTTTTCCTTCTAGTGTTTTCTGTAGGCCTGGATTTATGGATAGTGTTTAAATATGGTTTTCTCTTGGAATATCTTGTTTTCTCTATGGTGATTGAAAGTTTTACTGGGTATAGAAGTCTAAGTTGGCATCTGTGGCCTCTTAGGGGTTTCAAGACATTTTTTTTCCAAAGCCTTCGAGCATTTAGAGTTTCTGTTGACAAGTCTGGTGTAATTCTGATAGATTTGTGTTTATAGGTTACTTGGCCTTTTTCCTTTACAGCTTCAATATTCTTTTTCTATTCTGTACATTTAGTATTTTTATTATGTTTGTGGCAGGGGTATTCTCTTTTCTGGTCCAATCTAAGTGGTGTTCTATAAGCTTCTTGTATGTTTATAGGGATTTTTTTGATTGGGAAAATTTTCTTTTATGATTTGTTGAAATATTTTCTGGTCCTCGGAGCTGAGACTCTTCACCTTCTTCTATCTCTATTATTCTTAGGTTAGGTCTTTCCATAGTATTCCAGATTTCCTGGATGTTTTGTGCCAGAAGATTTTTTAGATTTACTTCATCGACTAATGCATCGATTTCTTCTATTGTGTCCTCTATGCCCGAGATTCTCTCTTCCATCTCCTGTAAGCTCTTGGTGATACTTGCTTCTGTTGTTCGTGTTTTCTTCCCTGAGGTTTCTATCTCCAGGATTCCTTCAGTTTGTGTTGTCTTTATTGCTTCTACTTCCATCTCCAGGTTTTAAACAGTTTTATTCAGCTCCTTCATCTGTTTTAATTGCATTTCTGGTATTTCCTTAAGGGATTTACTTTTTTCCTCTTTAGAAGCTTCTCTCGTCCCTAAATGATTGGATTTAAGTTCATTTTCTTGTGCTTCAGTTGTGTAAGGACATCCAGGGCCTGCTGATGTAGGATGGCTATGCTCTGAAGGTGTCATATTGCCCTGGCTCTTGTTGGTATTGTTCTTATACTGCTCTTTAGCCTCTAGTTGTCTTGGTGGAGCAGGTGGGCCTAACATGCATGTTCCTGGTGCAGCAGGCATTTCCTGGGTGGTGTGCTGGATGCTTCTGGGTGTTCCTGGAGTCTCAGGCTTATTGAATGTAGCCAGATCAGTAGACTGACAAAGGAGGTCAGGGGTCAGGGGACAGCACACAGCTCAGCAGCTTAACACAGACACTGAATTGTAACTAATGGGTTAATGCTGTACTGTGGCTAGCCTCACATTCCTGTGGAACAGCTGATAGCTCCATTATCAGCTTATGAAGAAGCCCTGAAAGGTGAGCTCCAGGGTTCCCAGAGGGCACTCAGGTCACCTGGCACAGTGATGACAGGACATACTAAAAGGAAAGATGAGGTTTAAAAAAATGTGAAGTGGGGTAGTACACCTGGTTCATAATCTGCATACAGATGAAATCTATCTCTTACAGAACATGTGAGAAATTGTGTAATTTAAAAGCAAAAGTCAATGCTCCCCCATACATTTTTAACAGCTCTGAATGCATTAATGGGACTAAATAATAAGCTTTAGGGGTCAAATATTTTATACCTATAGTATAATCTATAATTAATACATTCTGTAAGAAGCCCATAGGCATAGAAAATGTAAAAACGTGACATGCCATTGAGGCCAGCAAGCTGGGTTATTAATGGGTTTGAGGTATCCAGCTGTCCAGTTCTGTGATTCTCTGGGCCTTCTTTAGCCTCACCCAAATCCATCTCCTCACCTCATTTACTTGAATCTCCCATGTTAGCATTAAGTTAATTTCACCACTATTTGTCCTAAACTCATGTTCAGGTTGTAATCTTAACTGTCAGTTCAAGTCCTAGCTCAAAGTTGGACTGCCCACCATCTCAGTTGAAATGTTCTAAAATTATGCTTATGCTTGCCACATCCAATAAAATCATCTCATTGAATAATTACTCCACTTTCTGCACTTCCTAATTAATGAAAAGGAATGATATTGATGAAGAAAGACGGCCGTAGGAAAGAGTACCCTCACCTAAATGATAATGGCATGGACCTGCCAGCTACAAATGCAGACCTGGGAATGAAAGGTGCCATTTAAATTATCTCAAGGTCTTGGATCCTAGACAATGTAGAAAAAATGCAAGTGGTCACTTTGCCAGTTTCCTTTTCTCAGTCATTGCCTGAAATGCTGATGAACACAAGAGCTGGAGTTGAGATAAAGTAAGCATATAATTAAGCCAGGAGAGTTGAAGTCATCATGAGAACTATAGTTATGCAGTCATGGGACCTGGGACTCATCCTCAGACCTCCCCAAGCATTTTGCTTCCCTACCCCATCCACTCAACAGGACAAATTACAAAGATAGCTGTCATGTTTCCTTTACAAAATACAGCAAAATAGATGCATTACACCCTGCCTCTGGCCCTGCACGCTCCATGTAAAGTAATAAACGCCCACACCTAAATTCTCAGTATCTTTGCTCACTCATCGTGCTCTAATGAAGGACATTTCCGTAGAGACCCCTGGAGCAGAATTCTCCTTGTCAGCGCAGTGGAGCTTTGCTTTTAGGGCATTAGAGTGATGACATTCTGAGGCCACTCCTCTCTTCTTGGAGAGCAGCCTACCTGCTCATTTTACACCGTGTTCTCTTGAGCATTGCTAAGTAAGCACAGCAAAATCTTTCCACTCAGGTCACTTCTCGAAGTGTTAAAAGTCACTTTGCCTTTTGCACTGACAGGACAAAGTAGCTCAGAGCTTTGTCCCCTGGCAACACCTTTGATTCCAAGAATAAGTTGAGTAGAAAAAAATATAAATTGGCTCAGCCTAGAAAACTGAACACAATCTCAAACATGTGCCCAGCAGTAGAATACAGGAGAACTGTTCAAGACATTGGGGCTGTGCTATTAGTATTTAGCAGGATTGGGGGATCCTGCTAAGAGCTTGTATCTAGGACCATGAGAAGGAAGTAGCTCCTCTGAACTGGCAAAAGAACTGAAGAGCACATGGCCACACCTTGCTTTCTTCCTAAGGATATAGCTAGTTTTGTTCTAATTATCTGACTATTCCAAACAAGTATATGTGACTATGGCCCTCTAACCCATCCCTACTGATTAACCCCTTTTTCTTTTAAATGAGCCTACTTCTTATTCTGACATCTGGTTGTGAAAGACCGAGAGAAAGAGAGAGTGAGAGGGGAGACCGAGATGGAGAGAAAAAGAGCCCTTACTGAATTTAATTGGGGTGTTTCCCTGAGTAGCTCCATATGGGGTACTTAGTAAAGCATGGGTAATTAGCCAGTGGCAACAAAACTGAGGAGGGCAAAACACCCTCTCCTGCAGCAGCCCTTTGTCCCTGCAGGAGGGATTGGGCCTGTGAGCTACATCCCAGCCTTGCTGAAATGTCAGTGGGCCCAGGGACAAGCAGGTCTACTTTAGGTCAGCAGAGCTGCAATGAGTTCATGAGTGCAACCACTGGGCCATGGCCAACAGACACCGTTTTGTAGTACCTCTCCATCTTCTAGTTCTTAGATTCTTTCTTCCTTTCCTCTCCTGAAATGGTCTGAGCCTTGGGAGGGGGGGAGGGGAGCTGGTGGTGGTGATATGGATGTTCGCTTAGGGCTAAACATTCAACAGTCACTTGATTTAACCAGCTGAGGATATGACTGCACTGATTTCAGTCTCTTCCTGGCTAATGATAAAGAGTACTTCCGGCAATGGACATCAACACTTGTGCATCTGAAAGGCATGGGGATAAGTCTATGCTCCTGAGTCTAATGAGTTGTTAATGCATGTATTCACTAACTCCTCACAACAGCCTGCCTTTACCACCCACGTGATGCCGCCAAGCAGGAAAGGTTAGTCAACAGCATGCACCTGTGGGATTGGAATTAGGACTCAGGTAATCTGTCTGCAGGCTTTAGCTGTATGTGATTGCCTTAATACTGTTATTTTAACATCCAGCTAGGTTCAGCCACGGACCACAGATACGGGAACAGAAAGAACCACTATTTAAGATGGGGTTGGGAGTCCAGGCAAGTCCCAGAATCAGGAGTGAGCTGCAGCAAGGGTGGAGGTGCTTCCCTGGAAGTCTGTTTCTCATTGTAGGACCCCAGGACATAAACTTCCCAGCAGTTAAATGCCAAGGTGCTTTCTTAGACGCTTTCTTAGATTCCTCTCTGAGAAAAGTGGCACAAAGGCAAACAATCCGTTTAAGAGAACTGCTTTAAAGCTCTTCTATGTATCCCTTCTCCTTCTCCTTCTTATCTTCTTCCTCCTCCTCCTCTTCCTCCTCTTCTTTGTCTTCTACCTTTTTTTCTTCTTCTTTTTCTTTGTCTTTTTATTCTACTTCCTTATCTCCTTCCTTCCTCCTTGCCATTTCTCTCTCATATACATGCTTCTGTTTTGACCATTTTACTGAGGGTCACATTCTCATCCTACATTGCCTTTTAGCAGCTTGAACACTGCTCTATGATTTCTTCAGTTTCTCTACATAAACAGCTCTGTAAAATGCAGACAGTAGACAGGTGTGTGTGTGTTAACCTTCAGTGATGTGTTTATAATGCATCATTAGGTTGAAACTAAAAGAGTAACTGTGCTTTGCAAAGACTGGGGTATTCTGATCACATAAAGTCTCTGGTGTTATTAGAATATATTTCTACATTTATTTCTACATTTAGTTTGAGGTTTTTCATTCTTTGTTTTGGTTTTTTACAACTTGATTGTTTTCCAACAATTTTTCTCTGAAAGTCAATACTTCAGTCTTGGAGATATATTAATAGTAAATTCAATTTAAGCCCTCCCCGCCCCTGACACATCTCAAGTTTCTTTCCAGATCTGCGAATCTAGTCATTGTTTTTGATCATCACACAAATAAAGATGCAATGCTTCTCCTACTCCTACAATTAGTAATGAGTAGCTTGAGGTCAGAGCTCAGAACTCCATTGCTTGGAGCTTGAGGAATGGCTCTGTGTTAAGAACACTGGTTACTCCTCCAGTGGGTTTGATTTCTAGCACCCCCTTGACAGCTCACAACTGTCTGTAGCTCCTGTTCTATTGGTCTGAGACTTTCTTCTTGCCTCAATGGGCACCAGGGCATATGGTGCACAGACATATATGGAGACAAAATACTCATATATATAACATAATTTTCTAACTAAAAAAGAATCCCATTCCTTGGTGTCTTGGTTAGAGTTTCTATTGCTGTGATGAAACACCATAGCAAAAGTAACCTGGGGAGGAAAGGGTTTCTTTTGCTTGTACTTCTATATTATAACTCATCTTTGAAAGAAATCAGGGCAGGAATTCAGGGCAGGAATTCAGGGCAGGAATTCAGGGCAGGAACCTGGAGGCAGGAACTGATGCAGAGGCCATAAGCAGTGCTGCTTACTGGCTTGTTCCTCTTGGCTTGCTGAGTCTGCTTCTAATAGGGGATAGCCCCTCCCACAATGGGCTCTGCCTTCAGGTATCAATCACTAACTAAAAAACCACCTTTCAGGCCTGCCTAAAGTCCCGTCTCATGGAGGCATTTTCTCAGCTAAGGTTCCCTCCTTTCAGATTACTGTAGCCTGTGCCAAGTTGACATAAAACTATGCAGCACCCTTAGGAAATGGTGGACTCAAGGGATCAGGGAGAAACCTGGAAGTTTCCTCCCTGAGAACTCCAAAAATGGTATTTGTAACAGAAAACACACACTATGAGGACAATTGTCTCCCAGCCAATGAACACAGCTCCCATGTCATAAGCCTATGCATGCTCCAGGGAACCAGCTTGCCATCTGCAGTACTATACACTCTTCCCAGCGCCACGCCCCTCCCCCACCCCAAATTCTAATCAGATTATATACCAATTCCTTGCTCTCAGCCATGTCTTAAAGGAGCAACAATATTTGGCAATTATTTAATTTCCTTGCCAAGGTCAGCATTACTTAAACATTCTTCTTTTAGATAAAATATTTCTTACATAGTTGAAATAGGTCATATTAGTGGATTCAAAATTGAGACTTTTACAAGGTAGTGAGCTGATAGCCTTCTTTCTCTGTCTCTGCACTTGCTTCTCTGGCTCTCAACATGGATGCTTTTCATTTAACCTGAATGTGCTTCCGCAAAGTAGTCTACCACTTACCATCCTTACCATGATTCAACAGTGTTCTCAATGGCTGAGTAGGTCGCTCACACTTAACACTTCCACCAAGCTCCTACAGAACACAGAGCTTGATGGAAATGTATGTCTATACATCCCAGATAGTAATTACAACATTTATCTGCCCAATGATAAGTTGTGTAGAAATTTTTTTACCATCATTAACTGTTTTACACCGTCAACATTGTAATACAATTCCCATGAATATGTATGTTAATTCAGAGATCATAACAGTTCCAGAATTTAAATTTTAAAACAGCTAGAAATTGATCATCAGTTAGTTACTTAAATGAAGGGTAATAACCAGATTAAAATCTTCATCAGGAGCTAGACATTTCATATAGATACTTTCTTTTAAGAATTATAACAAAAATACATTAAACAACTTGTAATTGTCTTTATTGTTTTTGCACATTTGAATTTTTAGATTTACAATGCTTTTCGTCTATATTTAAAGTTATCAACTCAATGAATGTTTATTAGAGAGAATAGTAAATTTTTATTAATATATTGATGCTTCTGAAGTTACATCTGTTTTATAAGACATTTATTTAGAAAGACATCTTCATTGTACCTGGTAGTGAAAAAGGTCTGTGTCTGCTATCTGTATTTTAATCACAGTGTGAAAACAGGCTCTCCATTATAGAAACTGGACTTGCTCTTGGAAGTTCAGTCAACTCCTGGACTCAGTTCACGTGGTCTAATGTGAGCTTCGTAACGAGGAGGCAGTACAGGGCAGCTGCAGGAGCCCCTGTGTAATGAGGAAAATAAGGCAGGAGTTAACAAAAAGGAAAAACAATAGGATGGAAACCTTGTCCAGAAATTACAGACACTTAGATCCTGGATCTCAGCACCAGATATTAGAGATAAAAAATAAAAATCAATTACCTCAAAAATAAGCATTTACTGAAAAAGACCGTAACCCTTAAAAATGCCACAAATTCACCAAGAGCTGCACAATTTCCCCAATCAGAAGTAGACTTGATCTTTATAAAAAAGAAAAGAAAAAAAAGGAACATAGGAGCTAGCGGTAAGCAAAATAGTCACCCCTGACCCAGCAATGAAATACAAGCTACATAAAAAATCAACAAGACCCAGTGTAATTGATGCAACCCTCCCCAACGACCACCTTGTCATATAAACAGGTGTGCCTGGAATCAAGAAGCTGACCACCTGGGCTCTGTAGATTTCACAGAATTTCACTGATGGTAGCCGGCAGGTGCATCTCTATGTGGGGACCAGCTGAATTGATATCAAGGTTAGGCCAGAGGGTAAGAAGACCTTGCCCTCAGATTTCACAAAGTTGGAAGTAAATACCCGCATTAGAATACCAACCAACCTACAGGAGAGAAAAGAGGGAAATGTTCTTTTTGTCTAAACAATAAAAATATATTGATATGAAGAGTCTATGGTGCCACAGATTCCCTCTGGGGACCACGTTCTTAGAGACCGTTCAAACAAGCGAGGTTTGCTTGTGACTGAATGGGGGATGACTTTTATTAAAATGAGCATTCATTTATTCTGGAAACAGATATTTGAAAAAGCCTCATGGGACTATGAAGAACAAATCTTGCCTGCAACAACTATATATACATTTTTTTCACACAGACACACACACACACACACACACACACACACACACACATCCTATCCCTGGTTGCTCCTTGCTATGTTCCTTAGGTAAAGAGTTCTCTTAGCACATACACAGCAATGCCCTCAGAACCATGTATGCAGACACAGTTGAGCACTCAAGGTAGACTCTCCAATGCTCACAAAGCTTCAAGAGCTCTCCCCGACCATGACTCGCCTGGCTCCACTTAGCATGCAAAAATAACACTAATTCTGAGATGGCACCACAGTAGGAGAAGTAAGAGCTTTCCAGGCCACACTGCCAGCTGATTTGTCAATGACACATAAATGAACTCCTTGACAAGTCCTTAAATGTTTATTAACTATTATGGTTAAAACTCTGGAAGATTAATTTCCTTTAGTGATTTAGATGGGTCAATTGTCTTCTATATTGGCTAAATTGTTATTAAAATAAAATTATGAGCACAGAAGTTCTCAGGTTTGTATAAGATTCCTTAGTGTGTAAAGCCCATTTTTCAAATACTGGTCATTCCCAGGCGACAACAGTATTTTTTTTTTTTACTTGAAGACTTTGTTTTTCAGAAAAGAAAAATCTAAATGAACATTTTCCATGTCTTTTTATAGTAATATTAAGTCTCTAAAAATACTTTTTTTTCATTTAAAAAGAAATCCTGTAATGTTTGAACATTTGTTTTGACATGGTAACATGAGAGAGGTGTCTTGCCATTCAGCATTTGAGCTTTCTGATGATAAATATTCAAGATGATGTCTGCACCAGAGACCAGAGTGTTCTCTGACCTGAATATATCATTACCTACGGTGTAGTCTAGACAACGTCCCTGACTTCAACGCTGTAGTTCATATTTGAATGCTATATTGTTTGCTTTTCTGTCACTATGATAAAACACCATGACCAGAAAACAACTTTTAGATGAAAGTCTTTATTCTGGCTTATAGTTACGGAGAGATAACTGACTACCATGACAAAAAATATTTAAAAATTAAAAATAAAAAGGCAGCAACCAGCAGCAGAAAGAAATAGAGAAACAGTATCCAGCCGCACACAGGGGAAGAAGGAAGAAGGAGATCAGGAAGAGAGAACACACTATAAAGCCACTAAGCCCACCCCAGAGGTGTCTTTCTTCAGCAGGACTGTACTTTGTAACCAAGTGTTCAGATACCTGAGCCCACAGAGAACATTTCTCACTAAAACTACGCCAAGTGCTGACTGAGCTGACTGAGCTCATGAATATGCAGCTGCTGTGAGGTCAAGTCCAACAAATGGCACTGAGACTCGGAAGGGTCATGACTTTTCCTTCTCAAATTTCAGTCAGATTTTATTTTGTGTGTTTACTGCCTCATTAAACGTTTGCTGACCAGTTCTATGTGCCAGCCACTGCTCCAAACACAGAGCTGACTATCAACTATGTGCCAGCCACCAATTTAAACAGGGATGGCAGAGTGGTGAATAGACAGTAGTGCAAGAATGTCTGTAAATTTCATGATTTCCTTAGTTTTAATTGCTGAGTAGTATTCCATTCGCAGGCAAATGGTGGGACCTGGTAACAAGCATCCTGAGTGAGGTATCACAAAAGCAGAAGTATATACACACATGGTATATACTCACTTATATAGACCTATTAGATAGGATAAAGATACTGAAATCTATATACCCAAAGAAGATAAACAAGAAAGAGGACCTGGGGTAAGAGGATTAATCCTCACTTAGAAAGTCAAATGGGATGCACATTGGATGTAGGAGAAAACAAGTAGCAGGACAAGAGCCTACCACAGAGGGCCTCAGAAAGACTCTTCCTAGCAGGGTATCAAAGCAAATATTAAGAAACATAACCAGGGGAGATCCAAGATGGCTGCCACGAGAGAACACTGTGTCTGAGGAGTAGGAGAGCAGAAACAACGCAGCGACCAGGAGACTGAACTCTGGGACCTAAAACCCCAGCATTTATGATTGCCAGGTGAGCGGAACTCCTACGGTGAGAAAATCAAGTGGGAAAACCTTAGGGACACCCAGTTATTACCTGGAGAAATTTCCCGGTGACCAGCAGCGCACAGCTCTGATCTGGACGAGCAGCTGCGCTGGGTGCCCGCACCCACCATTATAGACTGGATCGCACAGTCTCGCGGGCAGTCTCAGGAGGAACCCGGTGCCTTTTTCACTGAACTGCGCCCTACGAGCACACACTGCAACCAGGTTCTGCTTCGACCCACGGGTGTGCTGCGGGTTCAGACCAATCATCAGAACCACACCAGACTGAGTGGATTGGGGGACCGTTTTGACCAGTCCGCACACTGCCAGGGCGCAAGCCAAACGCTTCCACCAGCAAAAACTCAGTCAGTGTGTGAGTCCGCCAGCGGATCTGGGAGGATCCCTAGTTCTGCATCAACCCACGGGGGTGCAGCGGGCGCGAACCGATCGAGGGACACAACAGACTGAGTGGTTTG
>JAQQSO010004432.1:0-12784 GCA_028658305.1 Pachyuromys duprasi | reverse complement strand
GCTGAATTAAAATCTCCATTGCTTTTGGGTGTTTCTGGTGGGTCCATGGTGTCCTGATTCTTGTTGGGTGAGTTCTCTCACCAACTTCTGGGCATTTGTTTATATATAATCAAGGAGATGTTTGTGCTTTAAGGCTGAACTTCAGACTGGAACTGTCAATCTCTTGTGTCAGGAATATTCTTCAAGCAGATCAGGGAGTTCCAGTGGTTTGATCGTGTGTGTTATTGCCTCAGTTGAACTCTGTTGTGGGATATGTGTGCCCAGCTTTGTGCTCTGTGCTAGAAGCTGTGAGCACTGCTTGCTGGTTACCCCTCTGGTCTGGAGGCTTGGCTCCTCACTCTGTGCTAGAGGCTGAGTGTCCCCCAGTTTGAGATGTCAGCTGGGGGCTCCGGCTCCAACCTGGCCTTGCTGTTAAGGGCTCTCCCCTGGACTGGATACTTGGTGCCCCCTTCTAGGCCAGAGGCTGTACACCATGGTCTGAGATGGTATTTGGGGCACACATACACGGTCTGGAGTGGTTGCAGGCATTGCCGAGCAGTCCGGTCGGAAATGGTACCCCAGGCCCTCTCATACTGGCCCATGGACACACACACACAGGGATTAAGGTGGTTGCTGGTGGAGCTGAGCAGTGTGTGCCTACAGTATGCAGGCAGGTCGAAATAGTCCCCTAGGCCTTCTCAGTCTGGCCCGTGTACACACACACACACACACACACACACACAGGGACTGAGGTGGTTGTCGGCAGAGCCGAGCAGTGTGTGCCTGCAGTGTGCAGGCTGGTCGAAATGGTACCCGGGGCCTTCTCAGTCTTGCTGGTGGACACACATGGTCTGGTGTGGTTGTCTGCGGAGCTGAGCAGTGTGTGCCCGCTGTCACACACACACATGGACTGAGGTGGTTGCCGGCAGAGTCGATCCTTGTGTGCCGGCCGTATGCCTGCTGGTTGAAACAATACCTGGGGCTTTCTCAGTCTGGCCCGGAGACTGTGTGACCCAGTCTGGTATGGCGGCTGTTGGCGCCCAGTGTGGCTGCTCATCCAGATCAGAGCTGTGTGCCACTGGTCACCTGGAGTTTTTTCTGGGAAATAACTGGGTGTCCCTAGGATTTTCCCACTTGATTTCCTCACCGTAGGAGTTCAGCTCACCTGGCAATCACAAATGCTGGTGTTTTAGGTCACAGAGTTCAGTCTCCTGGTTGCTGCGTTGTTACTGCTGTCCTACTCCTCAGACACAGTGTCCTCTCGTGGCAGCCATCTTGGATCTCCTGCTTTTTGATTTTTATGTTGTACTATTTGGTTGCATTGATAAAAAATTAGATCCAGGTGAACTCTAATAACTCATAGGTGATAAATGTGTATGGCATAATAGACTATTCAAATGCCCTTGAGTCTGTTGAGACAATAACACTATCTCTGTATATTCAAAATATGTGAAGTCCTTACTTTTCATTGCATTTCATACTATCTGATAGTTAGGCAAACGTCTCTCCTTTGTATTGACCCTCTGCTGGCTGGAGCCTCTCAACAGAGAGCTATACTAAGCTCCTGCATGCAGGCATAGAAGAGTGTTGGTAATAGTGTTAGAGGTTGGCTCTCTCCAGTGGTGTGGCCAGGCATTAGTTGGACATTTCCTCAATCTCTGCTTTATCTTTACACTTGTACATCTTGTAGGCAGGTTAAATTTTGGGTCAAAGATTTTGTATGTGGGTTGGTGTTCCCCTACCTCTACTTGGAGTCCTGTCTGATTAGAGAATGTCTTCTTCACTCTGCATATCTGTCACTAGTAGGGGTCTCTGCTATGGTCACCCCAAATGCTCCCAGAAGCCTATCCTGTCATCAGTGTCCAGCCTGTCTCAGAGATGCCCCAGGTGAAGGTTTCTCTGCTCTCTACATGCTCTCTGTTAGCTTTATCGCTCTCTTCTGCTCTCCCCAAATCAGATCCCCACCTTCATTTCCCTCAGCACTAAACAGATCCTGAAACTCACAACCAAACGTTATGCAGAGCACAGGGATCCCTGTGGAAGAGTGGGAGGAACGACAGAAGGACCAGAAGGGAGCAGTATCTCTACAAGATGAACAACAGAGCAAACTAACCTGGGCAGGACCGGGTATGGAGGGAGAGTGGGTCTCACAGAGAATGAAACACCAACCAAGGACTATGTGTGTAATGGACCTAGGACCCATTCTCAAATGTACATGATGGACAGCTTGGTCTTCATGTAGATCCCTAACAACAGAAGTGGAACTGTCTCTGACAAGAACTTTCCTGTATGCCTTTTGATCATTTTCCTGGCAGGGCTGTCTGGCCAGGCCACTGTAATAGAGGATACATTTACTCTTGATACAACTTGATGTGCAGGGATGGGGGATCCTATTTTTTAAGGTGGAGGAAAAGGAGGATACAGGAAAGAGGGAAGGAATGTGGGACCTGAAGAGAGAAGGGAGAGAAATACAACTGGGATGTAAAGTGAATAAATAAATGAATTAGAAAATATAAATACTCTGTTGAAACTCAGTGTCCTGACTGTGCAGAAAGGAGATCAGATGCCTATCGATATTCATCTCATTTCACAAATTCCTGCTTTTGAGGAAAACTCCCTACCCATGTTTAAGGACATGGCTCTAACCAGACTAACTCTACTTGACCCAATTTAAAAGAAGAGACCAAGACCTAGCTAGTGTTTCTTTTTTATCATTTAATTATTGAAAACTTCTATCTCCTGTGGAGGTATACTGTGATTTGTATTATCAGAAAGCCCCCCCAGAGAGTCCAGTGATAACTAAAGACCTTTGACATCTTTATGGTATATGATTATTATCCTCTATTTTCAATAATATTTAATTTTCTACTTTTATATGCTTTGGCCATGAGAGTAAAGGATATACTTGAATTACTCGTAATTTCACTTAAGTACTTCATAAAATTGTTCTCAACAGATTGTGCTTTGTTTATGCTCAACATTTTTGTTTGTGTTAGAAAGATTACTCTTTTCAGAGAGAGTATTCAGACACTACTTGGTAAGTCCATTGCTTTAATTCATTAGATTTTGATCAATTAAAGAAATCTTCTTAAGCTTATCTTTAGTTCTACAAATACATAAAAATTGTTAGGAACAATAGTGAGATTGAGACTGATATTATGTGAAGGTTAATTTTTATTTGCTACTAAATTTTTATGTTTATATCCCTGTATTTGTTAAACCCAAAACCAAAAATCACAGACACCAAATAAGAACACTACCAGAGGTGCTGTTCTCCAAAATGATGCCATGATAGTGATGGTGCTCAACTCAACAGATCCATTTGAATATGAGTCATCAAAACATGAAAGAAAGACCATGTTTCATGCTACAGTGGCTACTGTGAACCAGTATTACCATGTAAAAATTTTCAACGTCTCCCTGAAAGAAAAGTTCACAAAAAATAATTTCATCATCATCTCCAATTTTGTCAAGAGCAAAGGAATCCTAGAGATAAATGAAAATTCCTCTGTGGTTGAGGCTGGCCCATACCTAAAGTTTGAAGTCCCCAATGGTATTATCAAAAGAGCAAATGAAACACCAAAGATCCTTGATATTGAAAAGGCTGCTTCGGGAGCACTGTTTTATGGCTTGTATACATTAATTAAGGTAATGCCTGAAAACTTGTTTTTAATTTTTCTCCACCAACACCTGGAACCAAATATGATAATTTTCCAATCAGTGCTTAATGACAGTATTATAACACAAGACTCTACCTTTGCTTGGGGTGGACGGTGAAATCATTCCACACATGAGGGAATGATAGTGGATGCATATTTAAGATATCTCTGAGAGAGCTGTCTGAAAATGACTTACCAAGAAACTTTATTTTACTATTTACAAATACCGACCCTCAGACACAGTGTGACACAACGGTACAGGACATAGGTTGGTGCCATGCTAACAGTCTCAGATTTTTAAGCTCTACTGCAACTACACAATACTCATTCTTTTCTTTCTGTAGACTTTGTTTCTAAAGGTTCCCTGAATAAGGGTGAAAATTCTCTGTGACATATGTTTAAAATCATAAGTAGACTATCTGGCATCTCTTAAACTCAAAACCATTCAATAGAATGAATCTGCTAGGTTTAATCATTTGATGTTCATTCCTGTGTCTTATTCAATTAACTATTTTATATTAGCTTAGCAATTGAGAACTATTCTATGAAATGACATTTGGAAGGCAAGTGAATCTAGAAAACTAGATTCCTAGACATAAACTAGGTTTCGTAGACATAAACAGACATCTCATTGATCTGAGATCTCATTGGTCAAATTCAACATATTAGAATTCAGTTTAAAATGACGACTTTGGTGAACACAACAAATGCTTTAAGAATTGACAGCTTTATGACTCTTTCATCTCTCTGCATTTAAAAGTACTTTATTTCAAACCCATTACTTTATAGCACAGCCTTTAGAAATTATGTATCTGAACACAATTGAAAAGTTGATGAGCAATAACATAAGTGAAATTCAATACAATATAAACTGGGAAATATTGGCTTTCTTAAAAATAAAATACAGAAAAGGTATTTCGAGGGTCTAGATGAGTAAATTACTGCAATCTTACCTGTTATGTAGATTCCCTATAACCTACTGAATATAGAAACACTAGGAGCAAATGTCCGTTCATCCCTTTAAAAGCAGAAGACATAAAAATGGCTGCCCAAAGTCCTCATTCCTGTGGTCTCTGGTAATTTACAGGAATCTAAGCTGTTCAGGAACAGGAAGCAGTGAAAAACAGAAAGAACATTTATTGCCCTAATAGTTCCAGGCAGAAATCTCCAAGACAAGAAAGTGAATCACTACAGTAATAAAAAAATTTTCAAGAAGACTTCATTGAATATACCTGTATGCCTGTGTCTGTAATAGGTTTCATATTTCCTATAATCTTGTTTGTCCTGAAAAAAAGTTTCCTTTGAATGTGTAGCAATGACTGTGAATGAGATAACTTTCATAAAATGAATATTAATTTTCCTTTTGCAGAAAAGAGTGTACCCAAAGAACACAATCTATGAAATAAAAGACAATGAAGGAGGTCGTATGGAAGTGGTGGGGAATGGAAAATGGTACAACATCGACTGTGAGGAAGAAGATCAACTCCAACTCTACTGCTTCCAGCTGAGGACAATTGACAGGCAACCAAAATTAGTGTGTGGAGATCACAGTTTCATTAAGGTAGGAAGTAGACTGGGAATGGATTTCCCAAAGAGGAAACTGACTTTTTCTTTAGGATTGTGAACATGAGGTTTTCAGTATTTTACATAGACAATGCTGTATCTGGAAGAGAGAATTCAGATGATGCTGTTATACTCATTTCTATTAAAAAACATTTTTCAAAATGTGTATTGAAGAAATAGTCCAATAATGTTGCATATATGCTATATAATAAGATGTATGAAGAACATAGAACAGCATAGAAATACACTTGAATAGTGACCAAGAGCAAGGAATTTGAGTAAGTCAGATATGATTTGAATGCCAGCTACAACATTAGGACCTGGCTGATACTGAGAAAAGTTTAACTTTTTAAAATATTTTATTTAATTTCATTTTATATGCATTAGTGTGAAGGTGTCAGATCCCTTGGAACTGGAGTTACAGACAGTTGTGAGCTGCTATGTGTGTCCTTTAGAAGAACATTCAGTGCTCTTAACCACTGAGCCATCTGTCCAACCCCTGAAACTTTAACTTTTAATCTGAACTTTACGGGAAAAAGTAATTCATATATTTATGAGTTATCGAAGTGTCTATCACATCATGAAAAATGAGTAGGTAGTAGGTACTATTTTCTTAACTGGGTGAAGAAACTAGAGAGAGAAATCAACAAAGTAGAAATGGCATAAAAATATAACAAATTATGATAGACACTATTAATTCGACTAGCCATGGAGCACAAAGATGCAGTGTTCATTTTTAAACTATTTTATTTGGGGTTCCTTAAAGCCTTTCCCTTACAACATCCCAAACCTAAGTAGGAGAGAACAGTTTAGTGGGAAGAGGGGACATAGCCCACTTTATTTCTCTGGGCTGTTTAGGGTCAAAGAGTTATTTTGGGGTGATATACCAATCTCTGACAACAGTGAATGCAGCCAGCAGTCGCCTCCAAGCTGCTGTGCCTGAACCATTCCTCTCTAACAGTCTGCTCCAAACCACCACACCATCTGTCTCTGGTCTACTCAAACTTCTTTTTGCAACAAGCCACATGCAAACCCCACATACCACACTTTCTCTTTCTGGGCCCTCATGTAAATATCCTCAGAGTCTTATGCCAGGCCCCTCTCCATCCCATATAATGCAGGCCATTACCAGCTCTCAAAGGCCATGTCCCTCACTTGACAGTTTTAAGGTATGGACACCCTAAAGCCCAAACTAAAATCCCAACACTTAGGATTAAAACAAAGCATACTTACATAACATAACTGAAATTTTAAAGAAACCAAAACATTACACCAAGACTCTGAGAACATGAGTCCAAATCACTGTTTTAAAAGATCATATAAATGTAGTCCTGTCAGAAATAAGGAAATGGATCATTCATTATGAAATAGGTAAATTTTAAAGGTTTGATGAGGGTGAATGCTTAGTTACTTTGACACATTAGCAAAAAGTATTTTTTGTATTTGTCTTGAAAAATCTGTGTTACAGAGAAACTTGATTTGGAGGCAGAAATATTAGTTAGAAACAACTATGAGCTGTTACATGCTTATGTGCTATGTCTTTGCATTAAATATTGAGGAATTTTTTAAGCTGCTTATAAAACATTGGCAGTTTGAAAATCATGATAGCCTTGCTACACTAGAGCACCCAAAGTCTATGGAGCATGATGTTTAAAATCATGCAGCTACTTTACCAAGACATCACAAAAGTATTTCATAATCCGTGTTAAGCACAGAAGATAAGTGGGACCTTGTTGATGGAAATGACTCAAGTTTAAGTAGAAAGACCCTTGTGGTTTTACAAGCAGCTTAGAAACAGTAGTTTTTGAGAGAGAAAAATGGGTTGAAAGACCACTTAAGGGAAATCCAGAGATAACATTAAGAAACTGAATAAATGGAGTTGATACTAACACTGAGAATGAAGAATATGAGGTGGAAGTATGCTCAGGATGATGTTCAATTGGCTATAGGAAATTCAGTAAATAGCATAAATATTTATCGATATTTAGAGACATAGATATACAGATATGAAACTGAAAATAATTTTCTGTGTATTTTCAAATTTAGGGATACTTGGCAAATCTAATACTTGGATTATATCTAAAAATTGGGTGTTGCATTTATGTCAATAGAGAACACCAATTAAATATTTACTATGAACCAGAGTTTTACACAGCAATAGAGAAATAATAATTTGTTGCTCTCATTTTTTAGGTAGAGTGTAAAAATGTTTATTATTCACCCTATGATTATTATGAGAGTATTGTCTAACTTGCTATCATAATCAATAAAAACATAGACACATATTAGATTTTAGATTTGCCTATTTCATCTTAGGCTGGACAGACAAATCCCCCTACACTATCTCAATATCTCCCAGCCCCATCCAATGTAATCTACTTTAACTATTACTATCTGGCTACCTTCCATACAATATCCCAAGATACATGCTTACTCTTCACATGGGTTGCTTCTTCCATCCATGCCATTGTTGGAGTCCTACCTCTCAGCCTACATGTTTCTCTCTCCACCTAATTCATGGTGGCTTCGTACTTCCTCTTCTCTTCCTGTCTGTCTCCTTACCAAGATCCCCTCTGTCCTCCAAGCCCTCCAACCTTAGCTCTGCTAACCTCACCTTTGTCCTGACCAGGTGTAGGAATTTTATTGGTCAAGCAGGAGTAATTTCTTAGGCAAGTGTACATGAGAATGTGCTTGTCCAGGCAAGGCTGAGATTTTAGGGGCCAGTAATTAGCATCAAATATAAAGCACCAGACCAACCCCCAACAGTAATTATTTCCATTTCATTGGAGTAGCTACAAATGTTCAAGAATAGTCACTATCCAAGACAATGAGTGGTGGAGTAGAACTCCACTGAATGTATCTGGTACTGAGGGCAGATTCTTACATAAGGTGAGTATACAATTCAGTGATGGTAGTTATGGATCACAAACAGTGGAGCAATAGGTAAAGGTAAAGTATACTACAAATTAAGATTAAAAAATGGACTGGTCGAGATAAAATGAAAGGTGCATGAAACACAGATATAGAACATTCTAAGGAAAAAGCAGACAATGTCAGTCATGGTGGACACAAGTAATCAATGGACTCTCATGAAATAACTGCAATAAATTAAAAGTTAGCTTTAATGGAAGATATACTCCAGATACAGCAGTCCAAGTACAAGTGCTGCTGCATTTTGACATGGGAACATATGCATTAGTTGTTTCATTTTCAGGATCTCTTAATACAAGAATCTATGTATTCCAACTCAACCTTATACCTCAGAATTATGGGACTGAGGAAAACCAGAACATCATGGATTTTGTCTTGTTTTTCTGTTCCAAACCATGCTTCAGACAAGAAAATTAAATCATTTTTGTTATAATTCCCCTCACTATATCTGGTAAATACCCAACCTACTCAAATAAAATCATATCAAGTGAGAAGAAACATTGTGTCTAGTACCACATAGTTGGTTAGGGTGGCTTAACGTGAGGCAGTGCAATGAAGAAGATGAGGCAGTGAAGGTCAACATTTTGTGATGACAAAAGGTCATGTATAGCCCTTGAGGGGCATAGATAAGGGCGAGCAACTGAAGAAACAGAAATGGTGCTTTATCTCAGTTGCAAGGATCTTATAGTATTGTTCACTGTCTCTTTCCAGGTCACTAAATGTAAGAAAAAAAAGGAAATACCCACTGCTCATTCAAGCACAAAAGGTGAATACACTGGCTACCTGCAGCATCGATTCTGTGATTTTTAAGTAGAAACACCAAACAATTTCTTCTGAACAACAGCATTAGTATTACATTTTCATATCTGATTTGTGATTATGTATTTTCATTTTCAAAATCTCTTATCCTGTTTTTCAATGGAAAAATAATAAAAATATTTTAAGTATATCATTACAAAGTACTGTGTGTAATGTGTTTAATTCGTGAGTAAACTCCTTGAAGGTGGTACATTTGTGCTTTGAGGGACAAATAGGTCAGAAGACACAGGATTTCATCAATGTTGTCTTCCACATTCTGATTAAACTTCCTGATCACAGGATGTATTAAGATCTTCTCCCAATCTCTGGGCCCTTTCTTCTCACCATTGATTGTTATCTTTGCTATATAAATATAATCAGTTATTAATAATTAACTATTTTTGGGAAAACCACATGCTACTCTTCTGCTAAAGGAATTTAGCAAGGAAATAACTCCCTGTGAAATTCTGTACACCAAAACTGCAAATGATCAGGTCTGGCTGCCTGGGGGACACCTGCCCCCCCAGGCAAGATACTGGTGACTTTGCCTCAGTCCCAAGAATTAACTCCAACTTTTTGAACCTCTTAATAACAGTAGTGCAGACACCATCCTCTATCAAACACAGGGGAAATCAGTCAGACAACTGTTGTTTCAAGCTCTGAAGCTACCAGAAGTTCAGAGCTTTACCATAAGTTTTCAAGTCTTCAAGTGTTGTCACTACATAACCCAGAATCTGCTGTGTTTTCTCAGAAAGATTGCCTAAGGGGTCCTTATATTAATCCCTTAAAGAGGAAAGTTAAGCAATGGTACAGAGAGCAGTCATTGCCAACTTACTTTATGTTTAGCTGAGATTGGAGTCACATGTTTCTTATGTTTCTGGAAAGCTATGGCCTGGGAATCATTAACAAAAGAATGAATGCTTCGTAAAGTGTTTCAACTGAAAATTATTCATCACAGATCTTTTCCTATTCAGGATATGTACACACAAATACAGAGCAACAGGCTCTGACAAGTTCCTGTCTGGCAGCTTCCATTCTGAACAGAAGCAAGGGGGGGAAATGACTGAGTGACTTCCTTTTGCTCTATAATTTCAAGTTCATTCAAATGATTCTAAGATTCCTAGTGACCCACTTGTAAGTTTGTGGGATATGAAAGTCTCAATGCTGGAATTTGTACCTATTTATATTTGTAAAGAAAATGCAGATAGTAAAGCTATGTTTTTGTAGGGTTTTCTCTGTTTTTTTTCTTTCTAGAAACCACATTAATAAGAGGAAATAAAGAGTTCTGCTTTAAGAGCTGGGGAAATCGAAAGCTAAGAACGCTGTCGTATTTCATCACAACCCTCCCCAGACAGACACACAGAGAGGCAGACTTCCACCACTGCTCTACTTAGGAACTTTAACCAGTTCCCTTGTCTTCCCTGTTATTCTGTAAATACTACATTTTCTCAGCATTCAGTGAGAGTGCAATTCTCTCCTGTGTATTTTTTGAGAGATTTATCTTCCTACTCAAAATAGACAAGCCCCATTTCCTCCCTTGCTGAAGATCTCTACTCTGGACATCACTGAGAAATTACCAGGGAGGTAAGTCCTGCCCCTGTTATACAAAGAGTAGACAGCTCTGTAAAACCAACAAGAACATAGAAAAGCAAAGCGGTTCTTCCACTGTATGTGGGGGAGGGAGGAGGCAAAACAGGGATGGTTCAGCTGCCCTCAGGACAGTGAACTGCTGCAGCTGCGTTCTGTTGCCTTGCTCAGGAAGATGGCAGACATCTTTATTCCGCCATTTCTGGGGCTTGAGGAAAGGAAAAAATTCATTTTGATTATTGCAGACTATAAAAGTAGATTCCTAAGAATAAATATCAATAACTGGAAAATGAGAAGTCTTTGGTTGCCTTGCTTTGAGGGTGCAACTGTAGTAGCTGTGGTGAGTGACTGAGTAAAAGACATTAATGATATGAAATTACCTTGGAATAATATTGAGTGAAAAATGCATATGGACATGGAGCTGCATTATCTAATGATATCTTAATATTATATAGCATGAGAGCCAGTGGGCATGCGTAGTAAAAACTTCCTAAGATTCACAAATGCAGTTATTCAAATGCATCCAGTTTTAACGAGCATATTTAACACTTCCTTTTTCTCCCCTCCACAGACGGAAGTGTTTAGTAACTGGGAGAAACTTTCTCTCACATTACAAGTTTTTCATTTTGGTTAGTTTTGTTTTGTTTTGTTTTATTTCCTGACCATAAGATACAGGAAATATAAAGGAGAGTTAAAAATAAAAATGTGCTTCTATTGTCTACTTTTAGAATAATTTAAGGGCTCTCTGTGTCCCAAGCCTAGTACTCCGGGTGTACTTGAACTTCATAATTTAAGCGTCAATTTGATTGTTGTACGTGAATTAGACCACTCTTGCTAAATTTGTCGCTTATGTTGCTCCAGCTTTCTTGGTTTTGACAGCTGTTTTCACCTTACCTGTTTACTAATTGATACACTGTTGTATAGACCATAAAACTGTAGCATCTCCTTTTGATATATTTCAAATTCACAAATATGTGTGCTCTCATAGACACTGAATATATAAGATGCATATGTGTATGTGTGGATACACAGGTGAAAACTTGTGGGAAAATGTATTCCATGATTTAACAGAGCTGTGAATGAACAAAATAACAATGAATAGCATGAACTATTATTAGCAGGTAAAGCCTCAGTTAAAACTATTATCTTCCTCTAGGATCGGAAGGTTTATCACACTGCGGTATTTAATAGTTGTTTTTACATTCATTTATGTAAAAAGCTCCGCTGATGTAGATAAACAGGATTTTCTTTACTTTCTAATTAATTTTGGAACTTCCCACTCTTGAAAGACCCAGAAAGGAATGTTTTACGAACAATTTATATGTACATTTTTGAAATAACATTTCACAGAAGTTGTCATTGGACTGCTTAATTAGTAGATTCTTGTTTTGCTTCTGCTACAGTAACTTCACTTACAATGCCTCTATCTTACACCAACAAACTATATGTTCTCTCTTCTATGTCCCCTCAACCATGCTGATATTCTTCCTATTTCATTTTTTTGTTTCTGATCAGGTCTTTATTTTCAACCATGGGTGCACATAATCAAGTTTGTATTGTGTTTTTTATTTTAGGAGAACTGCATTTTCTTTATTTTGCTGGGTTTTTTTTTGCTTAGTTCTTTGAGAATTTCATACACTGTGTGTTGCTCATATTCACCCCCTTCTATTATTACTTCCAGATATCTACTCCTTCCCTATCCATCCAACACTGTATCTCCCTTTGTTTTTTAAAACCCTTTCACGTACAGTTTGTGTTCAACCAAAGAGGAGCCACATCTTTAATAAGAATGGCTCTCCCTGTTTCTATGCCATTACCATGAAGTTTTTATTACTGTTGCTCTATAGTACAGCTTGAGATCAGTAATGGAGACACCTTCAGAAGATCTTTTATTGTACAGGACTGTTTTAGCCATTCTGTGTTTTATGTTTTTCCACATGAGGTTGAGAATTATTCTTCAAGGGTTGTAAAGAATTGTGTTGGTATTATGATGGGGATTGCACTGAAACTGTAGATTGCTTTTTATTTTTAGATAGCTATTTTTATTATGTTAATCCTATAGATGATACATGAGCATGGAAGATCTTTTCATCTTCTGATACCTTCACTTTCTTTCTTCAGAGACTTGAAGTTTTTTCTTTTTTTCTTTTTTTAAAATGTAATTTATTTATTTTTATATCAATCACAGGTTAGGTACTTTGTATCCCAGGCATAGCCCCCTCCCTCATTCCCTCCCACTCTCCCCATCCCTCCCTCATCTCCTCCCT
>JAQQSO010004431.1:0-12788 GCA_028658305.1 Pachyuromys duprasi | reverse complement strand
TTAAAATTAATTTATATGCAATAAATTATATTAAAATAGCTATGTTGTATTATATAACTCTTAGATAAGATGCTGGCTCAAATGTTATTGGTAATTAAAGAGAAGAGTATTTCATAAAATAGTTTTTAAACTATATGTAATTCAAATTAACATTTCAATGAGCTTTTAATATTTAAATTTTATATTAGAAAAATAAAATGTACTTACTTAAATAATATTAACGTATTCTTAACTAGTGAAAATGAAAAATAAAGTCTGAAGATTTCCAGGAGCTGAATTTTTAAGTGCATAGTAAATTATACATAATTGATTTATAAATTTGGTGCCTGTAGCACAAAGTATATCACAAACAAGAAAAACTGGATATTTCATAATTAGAAGATAACAACAGTGTTTCCTGAATAGCCTGTTTCTGATTTTTAACTTCCGTTTTCAGCTCTTCTTATTTTTTTAACTTTTCTACATTCTATTAGCAATACTTTTGAAACATAAAGTCAATTACAATCAATTCCAATCCCTGATTTGCTAATTATAAATATGCACATAGTTATGAATTTTGACAAGCAAATATATTATAAATATAAAAGCAAGACTGGAAAACTATACTAATTTTCTCAGTAGCACATGTGCTTAATCTTTCACTTGAAGTATACTTCTCCTTTCTACCAAAAAGGTAAATATAAAAATTTGTAATTATATTTATATATAAAAATAATTCATACGGTTTTTGGTACTTATTAGTGTTTTTCAGTATTGATCCTATAATCTCCTCCACATTTTATATATTTCATCTGGTCAGCCTTGCAACAATGCACAAACATTAGAAAGATTCACTTATTCTTTACATTCATGTTGGTTTAGCTTTAAATATAAGAGTTTGAATAAACCCTGAAAATTTTTCAAACAGAGTGATTTAATTAAGAAGTTTGGCACTTTGTAGGATATATTATAGTGAGTGATCAGTTATGAATAAAGAACTTGAATCAATATTTTTCCAGGAAAAATTAGAAGTCTTTGATAGGCTAAACATATATGTAGTTTGTGGAATAAAGAAATAAATTTAAGAATTTTAATCTTTTTTTAATACAGGTATGTTAAATCCAATTCCCAATAGACTCTATGTTTAAACCTGTATTATTAGTTTACATATTGAAATGTACTATTTATAGACCCATTGCTCTAACAACAACAACAAAAATAACAGCAATGAAAAAGTGTAAAGAAACAAATAAACCAAAACCACCACAAGGAAGTCAGGATTAATTTTGACACACAATTGAGAGAAATGTAGTCCATAATAATGAGGAAGGCATTGGACAGAGGAGGTAGGTGATGACATGGCATGTTCAGACTACAAACAGTTATATGTGTGTTGCTGCCTTGCCACTTTTTCTTTTCTTTGTCGTTTTATTCAGCTGGAGACACCAACCAAAGGCATAGGGCCACTCACATTTAAATAGCCATCCCTCCTCAGTTAATTAGATCGTCATTCTCTATCTTTATCAGATGCCTGCGAAGACCTAAACACAGCTGCCTCTACTCGGTGATTACGAATTCATTCCAGCTGATAGTGGAAATTACCCTTCACAACTGCTTAGTTTTAAACCACCATTTGCTCTAAGTGTTAGTATGTCACAATAAAACATAAAAAAACAGCTGACAGGTAAAATGTTCTGTTTGGTCCAATGCTATATCCTTAGCCTAAAAGATTTTGACCGGCACACAGCAGTGACCAGACACTTTTTGAAAGGATGAGTAGTACTTGTTTGTCTATTGTAAGTTCTTGCAAAAAGGTGATTGAGTCTAGCTTTTGTTTTTTGTTTTTTTTAAGTGGTTATTGTGTGTTATTTCAAAGAACAGGCTTCACTTAGTATACAAAACTGAGAAGTTCTGTAAAGCAAATACACTGTCATCAGAAAAAAAAAAAAAAAAAAGACAGCCCAGAGACGGGAAAGGATCTTCACCAACCATACATCTGACACAGGGCTAATATACAGTACATATAAAGCACTCAAAAAGTACAAAAGCAAGAAATCAAGTAATCTAATTAAAAAATAGGGTCCAGAGCCAAACAGAGAATTCTCAACAGAGGACTATGGAATGGCAGAAAAAGACTTAAAGAAATGCTCAACATCCTTAATCATCAGGGAAATGCAAATCAAAAGGACCCTGACATATCACCTTATACCCATCAGAATAGCTAAGATCAAAAACTCAAGTGACAATCCATGCTGGAGATGATGTGAAGAAAGGGGAACCCTCCACCATTGCTGGTGGTAATGTAAACTTTCATAATCATTTTGGAAATCAATCTGGTGCTTTCTCAGACAATTGGGAATAGTGCTACCTCAAGATCCAGCTATAAGTGGATATTAGACATATAATATAGGATAAACATACCAAAATCCATACACCTAAAGAAGCTAAGGAGGACTATGGGTATCATGATCAATCCCCACTCAGAAAGTCAAATAAATGGGATGGACATTAGAAGAGGGAGAAAACAGGGAACAGGACAGGAGCCTACCACAGAGGGACCTTGAAAGACTACCCAGCAGGGTATTAAAGCAAATGCAGTTCCTCTTATCAAAACTTTGGGCAGAGGGCATGGAATTTTATGAAAGGAGGGGGAAATAGAAAGACCTGGAAAGGACAGGAGCTCCACAAGGAGAGCAACAGAACCAAAAAATCTGGGTCCAGGAGTATCTGAGACTGATACTCCAACCAAGGATCATGCATGGAGATAACCTAGAAGCCCTGCACAGAGGTAGCCCATAACAACTCAGTATTCAAGTGAGTTTCCCCAGTAAGGAATAGGGGCTGTCTCTGATATGAATTTAGCAGCTGGCTCTTTGATCACCTCCCCCTCAGAGGGGAGCAGTCTTACCAGCCCACAGAAGAAGACAATGCTGCCAGTTTTGATGAGACCTGATAGACTAGGCTCAGATGGTATGGGAGGAAGACCTCATAGAGTTAACTTGGAGAGGAGTATGAGAGGAGATGAGGGAGGGTGCTATAGCTGGAATACAAAGTGAATAAACTGTAATTAATATAAAACATAAAAAATATTAAAAGTTGTACCTATTGTTCTTATTGAATTTAGTGTCTAATGTTTTAACAAAATCTCTGAAATCATGAGTTTAACTGAATTACAGAAATCATTGTTGTGACAATATTGTTTTCAATAAAATATACTCATAAAGTTGAAAAATGTCAGTGTTTTTTAATGTTCAATCAAATGTTTGTATATGTCATACTGAAACTTTCTTCATGAATATTTTGCAAAACTCTAGTGTTATGGTTTCTTGTTAATATCTGTAATTTTGTAGAACAGTAATTTTTGTCTTTATTTTTGCTAAACTGATCTGTGGAAATGTGTGAAATTGATCCTGCCTGTTCTGTTCACAATTCCTCATTTATTAAATATGCACGATGTGAGAGATAGGCTTTATCATGTAGAGTTAAAAGAAAATAAGATAATTAAATCTAATAAAATTACAAAAACAAATACATTATATAACACATGCTAAGCACCCCTTGATTGTCCTTTTCCTCTAGACTTAGGACATAGGAATATAGACTGAAATAAGCTTACACAATATTTTAATTACATTTACCAACTCAAGTATCAAGTCATATTTTTAATTTTTATCACTATAACATAATATTTAAAAGAAGTAACTTGAAGAAAATATTTAATTTGGCAAGAAGTTTTAAAGTTTTTAATCATGGCTGATAAAACTGTTAGTTATATGATATGGCAAGGAAGAATACCATGGCAGAAGACTATGGTAGAGCAAAAGTGCTCACATCATGGTGGATAGGAAGTAGGGAAACAATAATCACAGAGAAACTTACAACTTTTAAAAGCATGCTTTCCTCCAAAAGACCTAATTTCAGCCTCCAGACCCTACCTCCAACTTAGCTAGAATAAATGAATGAGATAATACATTGATGAAGTCCAAATCCTGATGACATAATATCCTTTAGAAGCCCATCAGCTGGCAACTCCATAATAGGTGAGCAAAAATGATATGCCTGTAGGAACGTTGGTTATGATGAAGTTGAAGGAGACCCCTATTCACCTGCCAGTGCTGATGGAAAATGGAAAATGCATAAAGATCAACTCAAATATTTTCCAGATGATTAAAACTTTCACTATTTAAGTTAGAGTACCAATATGTCACTCACCAAGTCGAAATGTCAATCTTTGCTCAAAACCAATTTACAGTATAATATAAAACATGGTTAATTTGACAGTATTTTCACAATCATTTTCAAATACTTTATTATATAATTTTAATTTATTTAAAACTGAGTCACCTCAGAATGATCCAGTGACCTCCAATCAGGAGTCTCCAGGTCCCTCTGGATCAGGCAAGAGGCAATTGCTGGGGAAATGTGAGAGCCCAAGGGCTGCTACTGTTGTGGGAAGTCCTTGCCTCTGGTAGGTCCAGCCTTAATGTGTGACATCCCAGGAAGAGCAGACCCTGTACAAGTGGATATCAGAGTTACTACTGTGAGGAATAAATAACCAGAGCAGTTTTACCAAAGAGAATGAGATACCACATCATGTCTACCTGTCACATTGATTTGAGTGCACCCTTAGGAAACTGAATATAACACAAACCCAGGACGTTTTTGAAAGATTTATGCTCTCTAGAAACTTTGTGTGAATTTTCATACAAGCGCTGTTTTTTATTAATTATATAAAATAGAAAAATAGAAAAAAAACTGAGTTACAAAATGATGCAATTATTTTCCAACTGTCTGAGAGAAACTAATGTTAGAGAAAGAAACTGATATATGTCGATTTAAAACTGAATTATTGTTGAGAAATATTTTGATTTGTTTTAGAAAAAATAAAGGGTAAATGCTTAGTCCCATAGTGACCGCAATTTGCAATTCTTTTTTGTTATTGTTGTTTGTTATTATTTGTTTCTGTTATTCTGGTATACTATGATAGAAAAATGGAAAAATGGGGCAAAGAGACTTAACTGGAGAAAGGAGAGGAAAACAACTCAGAAGGTAAAGGAATAATTGGTACTGAGGATATTTGAAGAGGCTATTCTAAATCATTACCTTATGACTTACAGTTACATACATATGCATATATATTAGTAAAACAATATCATTTGGGTGGCAATGCCCTCTCCAAAAGTCAAAATTACATAATAACAGCTAAAAGAAAAATGCAATCCAGAAAAAAACAGTGCTGGTATAGGAAAACTTCTTTTGAATTGTTGGTTAGGATAGTCCAAGAGAGTGCCTCAAAATAAAATATTACAATTTAGGCTATTGTAATTACTGTTGTTCACCACCAACAACTCAATAGTAACACCCTATTGTTTAAGACAATTTAGCTAGAGGACTTAAAGGAATCCAGGTGTGACTGAGTATGATTCTTTCCCAGTGTCAGTACTGGATGATGGTATTCAAGCTCCAAGTGAGAAAAGCAGTCAATAACCCATTTAGCTATGTTACCTAAAATTACAGCAATGACTAGAAAGATATCACAACAAGTGAAAGAGTAGCATTTTTATACTAATAGTAGCTAAGAAACATCTAACATGACTTAAGGAGCACTCAATAGGAGGAAATTCATGTCTGGTACTGTAAAACTAGCCACTAACCATGGCTCACCAATGAGGTCACAGATTCTGGAAGAGAAAATGCCACTGCTGTTTCCCTAAGCCAAGAAAACTTCTGACTGTATTCCAAATTTAGCAATGGATAACTGTAGTCATTACCCTCATAAAGAAGTTTTGTTTTGTTTTGTTCTGTTTTGTTTTTCCCCAGCAGCAACAGCAAAGACTTCTGATGAAAACCACAAATGGTCAAAATAAAGAGAATAATTGACTTGGAGGTGCCCACCCACTTTTATATTTTCTTTATTTTCTGCCAAGCTTTCCTTCTTAAAATTCACTTTAATGACTTGTGCACCATCAAAATATGACAGTCAGCTATTGTCAAAATGAGAAGTGTGGAAATTTAGTAACTTTCTTAGAAACATTCCGGAGTTGCAGTGATAGCATTTCGATTGGTTCCTATTTTGAATATTATGCTGCTAGTAATGTTCTCTAATTGACACATCCCTGATGTCTTGACAACCATATTAAATTGTTAATCTATCTCAAGCTTTGGTAATTCCTTTCACTGGTGATACTGCTAAAATTTTAACACTTTCTATTAAATTATCAGTTCATTTTAGATTCAAACTAACAGCATGTTTTTTAATCCATGCATGAAACATATCAAATTATGTCCTTTTGGAGGTTTCATGACTTTGTATTTAATTATTATGTTATAAGCATTCAGAATTTTACTTGCTTTAGTGAGACAGAACGTATATAATTTAATATTGCCCAGCTCATACATTTAAACTCATGTATCATTCTGTTTTCTCCAGTGCTAAGAATCAAAGAGACTTTTTTTTTTTACATGCGGGCATTTAGATTTTCCACATACAAAATTATGTCATCTGTAAATAGAAATATGTTTGCCTCCTTTTCTACTTCAATGCCTTTCATATGCCTGTTAGATTATCAGGTTATCTCCACTTTCACACAGCACTGAGTATATGTGGTGAATTTAGGCATTCTTCATCTATTCCTGATCTTACTGGAAAAGTCTTCAGTCCTTTGCCATCACTTTGATATTAGGTATAGATAATTTAAATTACATATTTACTTCATTTTTCCACCTTCCTTTTTCTGCATATAACCTTTCATAGGTATCTCATACTCTGTTTCTCTCTGTCAAATCCATGCATGGCCACTATTTTATCAATTTTTGTTGTTGGTAGTGTTGCATGCATGTTCCTAAACATATAAATACAATGTGCTCAATAATATGCTACTTGTATGTATGTGATATTAGGGCTGGACACTTTGTATTTAATAAACAAGCAGAGAGTTCTTCCCTGGGGAAGACTATTTCACCAACTCTTTTGTTGCCAGTAGTTCTTTGTCTGGGGTTAGGACCCAATGGCTAGTCTGCTCTTTTAAGAAATCAAGCAGTCCCTAGATATTCAAACATTAACCTAGGTGTTACTGAAATGTGTTTTGTAGCTATGAATACCTACAACAAACTGATGTTTAAATGGTTAGGCCTGAAAATATGGATCAATTTACCCAAGAGTTTTTATTGACCCAAAGGTTTTAATAATAGAAGCGAGGTTTCTCATAGGAAAAAGAAGTGCTAGTTCAGCTTTAGCTGAAGAATTTCCAGACTTCCCTTCCTGAAAGTTTATGCTGCTGTACTTCTGAACTTGCCCAGTAGCCTCTGTGATCACATAAGCCATTTACTCTCAATACATACAAATAAATTACTCTTAGGAGGAGTATGGTCTGTTGCCTAGTTTAATGAAAAGAATCATTTGTGTGACCTGAGATGTATCCTTGCAGGATTAAGAATTCCACATTTTTGTACCTGATTTGATCTCTGTGTGTGTAACTGAGAAGCTGATGGAAAGATGGAAGCTACACTTACTCTATGAAATGTGACAATACCTAATATCTGATATTTGCATTTTAATGATGTTGAAATCTTTTTAGCTGGGTTGTATAAGGACTGAATTTGTGATTCTGTGAATGAGAATCACCTGTTCTACCACTGAACAAAAGTTCACTCTTCTTGTTTTGAATCGAGATTTTGTTATGTAGCTCAGGCTGAACTTTGCATCACTGTAGCCCTGTGTGACTGCTCCACTCCCCGAAAAGCAAATGTGCATTACCATTTTAGGCCATGTTTCCATGGAAAGATGCACCAAAACTTAGAGGTGAACAATGAGCTTTTTCTGCATATATAATTACCAATAATGAATTAAATTATTCGTTGGACAATGCAAACAAAACAATCAGTCTTCCACGAAATTACTTAATTGACTATGAATATCTCCATTGTTTTTTATTACACTGTCTCATTTTCTCTTTCTTTGATTGCATTTTTGTCAAATTAAGAATAATTGAAAATCATGTTGTCATACTTTTTTTGATGCAGAGCCATATGCTTGGAAAAGACTATACTGTTTCCTACTAAACAAATTATGAAGGAAAAAGGAGATTCCAGAATTGCAACAAACATAAATCAGCATACTGTTCTTCAAGAATATTTTACTCTCTCCCATCATTTAATAATTCCTTGACTTCCATAAAGGTAGTCTACAATAACCATTAAGTTTATTTATACCTCTACTATTTAATTTCCATGTATAATAATTCTTCTAAATATTTAGCAAATATTGGTCTGATGACTTAATAGTAGGTGTCATACATACCATTATCATAATTATAAGGAACATCTATTAAATTAAAATTGATTTAATTTAATTAATTTAAATTTTAATTGATTTTAATAATACATTTAAAATATTAAGCCAATGATCAAAAAGGAATTATAAGAGGCAACTATTAGTGCATTGTTGCTTTAAAAAGGCCCTTAAATTATATATATATATATATTATATATTCATAATTCATGCATATATATGTACATGTGTTTATATGTATATATGTTCAAAACAGTCCTTTTTGATAACTGCTGAATCTGAATCAATAAATAATAAGAACTGAATCTCTAGTCATTTGATCACCTTATGAACACTCAGCTTTGGTCAATACCATCATTTAAGTAGGATATAAGATAAGTAAAGATGAGGAAAATAAATAATGATATGTAATATATATACATAGATCATAGATAGATAGATGATAGATACATAGATAGATAATAGGAAGGAAGATATACAAATCAAGAGACACTAGTTAGCTGTTCAGAACTACTTCTGACTTTGAAAAAATTACTACTGTAGCTACAGTAAAAACTTTCTGATACCATTTCTTTTTTTAGTTAATTTTTATTTTTTTATTAATTACAGTGTATTCACTTTGTATCCCAGCTGTAGTCCCCTCTCTCATTACCTCCCAATCCTACCCTCCTTCCCTCATCTCCTCTCATGCCCCTCTACCAGTCCACTGACAGGGGAGGTCCTCCTCCCCTTCCATCTGACCCTACCTTATCAGGTCTCATCAGGACTGGCTGCATTATCCTCCTTTGGGGCCTGGCAAAGCTGCTCCCCTCTCAGGGGGGTGGTCAAAGAGCCAGCCACTGAGTTCATGTCAAAGACAGTCCCTGTTCCCCTTACTAGGACACCCACTTGGATACTGAGCTGCCATGGGCTACATCCTAGCAGGGATTCTAGATTATATCCGTGAATGGTCTTTGGCTGGAGTATCAGTCTTAGAAAAGACCCCTGTGCCCAGATATTTTGGTTCTGTTGCTCTCCTTGTGGAGCTCCTGTCCTCTCTACATACCATCTCTTGATTTGTTAAATTGCATATAACTTAGTAACTGTCAGTATCAGTTCTATTTAACTATTCTAAGGAAAGTTCTATATTACATCAAACTTGGGTTATAGCATATGAAATATTTTCCTCTACTTCAATTTTTGACTATTTTATTTGTTCCTTTGAGTTATTAATATTGAATACCCTATGACCCCTATGGTGATAGAGCAGACATGAGACTTCCACAAGTCATCTCTCTGTGTACTCTTGACATCACTAAATTCCTCAAATCCCGCAAAAGGACATTCCCTATTTGATAGAAAGAGGGGAGGGTGAATGCCTGCATGGTACTTAGACTGAAAGATAATGAGCAGATGTGTGATAGTTTTGGCTTCCCAAGCTTTCTAAAAGTCTTTTCAAATCATTCCCTACATAAATCAGTGTTAATGATTGTGCAAGTCTCTCTTTAAAAAACACAATTGATAAAGTAAGACAGTATTTTATGGTAAACACTTTTTATATGTATTGAGAATAATTCCATTCATACCAGTACCCACACCAAAGGGGAATGAGCTAGTTTGCATTTGTTCCTTGGTTCAAAAACATTTAATTTCTGAGGCAGTTCAGGGTAACTTAGAGTAATGTGCAAACTCTAAAACAGAAAATGCATGAAACTAAAGGTCGAGTGGACTGTCTTGTTCACAGACAATAATCAGTCCTTGGTGACTCATTTTCCTCTAAACAAATGGAGTAATGTGACAAAGATAGGGAATGTTTTTCTCCCACAAACAAAAAAAAAATATGTAGAGATATGCTAATCATGTTTATTTTAAGTGACTACTTTTAGCATGTATTCTCCTCCTGTGGCAGAATATGCCTTAACATTGCTACTATGTAAGTAAAAGAAGGGATGAAGAACTCTGATGAAAGGGGTTGTTTCTTGAGCAATGGCTGTGCTCTGAGTCCTTATCTAAAATTTTGAAGCTAAATGACAAAAATGTAAACAAAATATTTGTTCTTTGTTTAATCCTTTGTGATGTTGGTGTCTTCACTTGTTTGTCAAAGCTATTGCTAACTAGAAATTACATTAACAATAAAAAGTTTATTTTTTGCTCATAAATGTATTTAATTTTCATGTTGTATGTGTTAATCAAGCTTTTATATTTATCTATTTCATCTTTCATCCATTTCCTTAGAATATTTGCCCTGAGAATCAAGAATTAAATACAAAATATTCTTCTTTGATTCTCTCCATCCTCTTCTATACAAAGAGGCTTCTTTGATGTCTCTGCTTTCTGATTGCTTTGATTGTGCTTTAAATTCATTTACGCTATAATCAGGGTTTAAACTATCCTCCCAAGCTGACATTATATATGTGAGCACTAGTGCTGACTGAGCTGATGAGCTTAGACTGAGGAAGATCCCATATATTTTTCTGTTTTCCCCCTTAGTTCATCTTCATTTCACATTGAAAACTCTCTTTACTTAGCCAATTTTTAGAATGAACTCCATGAATCTCCTCACATAAAACACAAGCAGCAGAATGTTTTTAACGTGAGGAAATTCTCTCCTGATCTACTTTTGTAGATTTTGCTGGAAAGGAAAATCAGTCTTAAACAGGCAGGGGCTGCTTTGCACTGAGAGAAAATTAAATTCCTGCATCCGTGTGCATGCCACACGCATGATGTGTTTTCCTTATGATTGCTGCCTGCATGATCATCTCTCAACACTGTAAAAAGAAAAAACCCTCAGGAGCAAAGGAAGGTCAGGAGGTATGAGGAGAGCGACAAAAATCGAGATGAACTGAAAATGACTTAATTTCCATATACATTTCATCCTAAGTGAGGCCTTGGAAGAGAAAATGCTCACTCATCCTCCTTTTACAAACCTTCCCTGCAGCCACACTTCAGTTAAGCAAGGGTGAAAGAAAGGCTTCTGCATTGAGCTTCCTTGCTTTCTAAGATCAGTTATCACAAGAATGCTCTCTGTCTATGGCTCACTTGTCAGTGGGGAATTTCAAAGGGGAATGATAAGCATAAGTGAAGGGCATTTGCAAATATTTCAGAGTCTTACCACATTCATACCATTTCATTCTTGCAAAAGCAACCACCAAAGATAATTTTATAATCACTGGTTTGGCAGCCACAAAACTCAAAATAAAATCCTTACAAGAAGGTTTGAGGCCTACTAATCTTTATTTTCAGGTTCTAGACACAGATTGGGTATACAGACAAACTAATATCTTCCTTCATTTGGTTCTGTTTAGTGTTAGACATACAACCACACTTTAGTCTTTCCTTTTTTTACATGATATTGATTTTTTTTTGAAGAGTCCTGGTCACACATGTTAGTTTTGGAGTCTCTGATCTCTCTCCTCCTGAATACTGAATTTGTTTCAAAGGGAGCAGGGGGAAAATGATGTGTTGTTAGAGAATATTATCAAGGTATACATACAATGTCAAGAGATGTCCTTACTGGGTAACTTCTTGATTCACTGGTTAAGTTCATGTCTATAGACTTCTCCATTTGTGTCACTTCTTTTACAGTTTATAGTGAATCCAAACATCAAGGAATAGATTATGAAATTATGTAAATAACATCTTTCAAACTTGCCTCAACACGTTTGTATTCATTAGCAGTCTTGCTACCAATAATTATTACCATGTTTCAGTTTGCTCCGTTGCTTCTACATTTGAGGATTAATATACTTGAGGGTGAAGAGTTGGCCTATCTCCTCCACTTGCCATTCACTAAACCACTTATTTTTATCAATGTGAAGGTAATGATATTTATTCCAATCAATAATATTTAATTCAGTGCTATTATGACAAGCAGAACAATGGTCTGTAAACAACTCCTGATAACTTAAGCATGGCACCATACCAAGGAAAGGCACCTTGGAATGTACAAAAGAACAAATGTTAAGATACAGATAACTATCAGAGATAGTTATCAGAGATAGTTATCTGTATCTTAACATTTGTTCTTTTGTACATTCCAAGGTGCCTATATATATATATATATATATATATATATATATGTATGTATATATATGTATGTATATATATATGTGTGTGTGTATATATATATATGTATGTATATATATAAATCTTTGTATATGTACATCTATATGAATTATCAAGTGAGCCCAATCTAGTCACACAGGCCATGGATCACTTGGTTTTGAGGGTTATAACACTGTTGCCCCATCCTGGTTCCAACCCCAGCTCCAGCCCCTCTTCTAGCTGTTTATAAAATTCTAAGCAATTTAATCTGCAACAGCTTGAGCGCTCTCACCGCCATGTCTCCCTCACTGTAAAAGGGCTATACCCTTAAATCTCAAACTATAAATAAAGAAATACACTTCCTCTTTCAAGTTGCTTCATTTTAATTTGGAAATGGAGAAGAAAACGATAAATTTCTAAAAGAGGTTTAATTAGCCTTTTAAAAATTTTGTTTTGTTCCTTTTTTTGTTTTTCTGTTTTTGTTTTTGTTTCTGGT
>JAQQSO010004430.1:0-12788 GCA_028658305.1 Pachyuromys duprasi | reverse complement strand
CTGAATAGTATTCCATTGTGTAAAAGTACCACAATTTCTGTATTCATTCCTCAACTGAGGGACATCTGGGTTGTTTCCAGGTTCTGGCTATTACAAATAAAGCAGCCATGAACATGGTTGAGCCAATGTCCTTGTTGTGTACTTGATTTTCTTGCGTAACTGCTCTGCTGGATATAGCCAGCTGTATCCAAGCATCACAGTAAAAACTCATCCCCTGCCCTTCGTGTTAGCTACTTCAGGTCTCATTTGAAAACAGACAACACTGAGAGGGACACTTTGGCCCTTTGTATGTCAGTTAGGCTGGCTTACCCAATTTCAGCAATAACTGAAAGAGAAGGCTGTTGAAAGAGGGAGAGAGGTGAGCTAGCTCAGAGACACATGCCTTGAGGTTTAAAGGGGTAAGACCAAAGCAGATCCAAAGTTTCCAAAATCTGGCAGACCTCTGATAAAATAATCACTGTAGAGACAAATGTAATTTTCTCACTACATTTAGAAATTTGCTTGGTAGAATTTTGAGAAATTTTCCTCAAATGGCATAGATCTGATATTGCATTATACCTATCTGCTAAGCCTTAAGAGAATGCAAGAAATTCTAACCATATTTTCTTACAGCTTTTGGTGCTATAAAAGGCGTCATATCTCTTGTCTTGATTCATACCCTGTTCTCAGGCTGGTTTATAGCTCTAAATGTCAATCAGTCTTAGCTGCACAAGCATCTACTTCAGTTACTCTGGAAAAGAAGTATTGATTCTGGGTTAAATGTTAACTCCCAAAAGTAAAACCTCAGGTTCACTTTGATATGTCGTTGTGGAAAGCAGCTACCTTTTACTGTTCTTGAAAAAAAAATTGAATATTGGCTCTAACATTTCATCTGCCCGATGGGCTGCCTTAAACAACCCTGCTGAGAAGGCCTATTAAAATCCTAAAAATGCCTTCAGTCTACATGTGAATTCCCCAGGTTGACAATAAATATTTAAAGAATTACTGGTGTGTCAGAAAAACAAAACCTCACCCTGTGTCTATGCAGGATGGTTTATGAATACATCTGCCTCTTACTTCTCATGTTTATAAATACATCTGCTTCCCACTTCTTATAGTTTATGAATAAATCTGCTTTGCACCTCTCATCTAGTCGTTTTCATACAATAGAGTTGAAACACTTGTGTTGTCAATGGCTCACAGGACCTTGCATCATCTACTTAAGTCATAGAGTCATAGGAAGCCACAAAGTGGTCCTAGTAAGGATGAAGGCACAGAGGAGGAATGGAGAGAGAGAGGAGGTGGGAAGAAGGAAATTTATGCCTATAATGCAAAGAACATAAGTCCCTCAAAGATAGGAAGCATGACAGTATGAGTATGACAGGAGCCATTCATTCATACAAATGGATCTAATCTATTCTATGTACCAAGACTATAAAAATAATAATGCTGATTATAATAATGTTTATATCAAGAAGGAAGCAAACACTGTCATTTATCCTGGCATTTTGCATTACTTCTTTTCAAATTCTTTGACTGGGGATACAACTCCACTTTATAGATGTAAAATCAGTAACATTTTGCCACTCTAATATAGAAAACAAAATTAAATTATGGTCTCAAACATGGGCATGGTGCCACATACCTGTAATCTCAGAACTTGAGAGCTGGAGGCAGCAGATTTTTGAGTTCAAGCTGGCCTCTGCTACATAGCCAGTTTAAGGTCTATTGTGGTTACATGAGACTGTCTCAACAATAAACAAAACAGTGCTCTCTAAACTTGAACATTGAGACTTTCCGTATTTTTATATTCACTGAAAAGAGTTTAATTATACCATTTGTAAATAAAAGACACATGTATCTTAGAAAGATTGACACCATGATGGATCGACAAATTGACTCAAATAGGTCCTATTTACAGAAAAGGATGGAAAGATAATGAGCAGGAATAAATGTAGAATCAAGAGTCAAGGAAGGTAGAGAAAGAAGAGGAAGGAAGGAAAAACTGAGCTACTGATACCCAACATATGTATGGTACAGGATAACATTATGGATCTTAATCAGATTTTTCTGGAAATAGTGAGGGTCAATATTGAACTTCCCATATCAAGTTCACTCAGGCCAACAGGGAGCTTTCTGTTTATTGAGTTCCTAATCCAAAGTTTGAACTGGACTGGACCAAGTGTGATAATCTGTTTACTTCAATACTCCCCCAAAGAAATAACACCTTAGAACAATTGTAGTTTTATTTTATAAAACACTGTAGTTTTATAAAATGAAGTTTTTACTTACATTCATGTAGTTAAGTGCAGAATTGTGTTATGAATCACCCAGTGTTGCGGCAAAGTCCAAGTTCTGTTTTGCTTTGAGTGGGGAAAGGAAGACACATTTGTACATGAGGTCTCTTATAGTGCATTTTGAGTCAAATTACCTCATTGCATAGAGAGAGTCCATTAAAATTTCAAATTCCAGAAGCAATCTTCACTTACTGTTAAAGAGAAGTCTTAGTGTCCAAAGACGGTCCTGTCTGTGGAGCTAATTACAGTGAAAACACACATTTACTGAACACCTGTTGTGTCCTAGACATTTGGCTGCTTTATTGCTGCTGACAAAATAATCATGAAGTGTCATTTCCTCCTGTGTCTACAATGAAACCATCTTTTGAGTTACCTATGTTCTTATAAAAACATTCTAGAGAATGTTAAGGTAGTTAAGTATAAAAGGGTGAAGATAAATAAGGAAAAATTTACAAAGTAAAGGAAAGTTATTTTGAGAAAATTAGAAAGCATCTAAAAGTATCTTTTAAGAAATAATTCCCTTTAAAATAATTTTGGAACCTGTGGCATGATCAAGGTTTACTTTGAATCTTAAGTGTGGTTCACACACACGGCTGTGTAACCATGACCTCCATGTTTCAGAAGCAGTACAATTTTCCATAGCTTTCAGTATTTATTTTTTGGTTTGAACAGTTTGTTCCTACCAACATCCACATTGAGGCTTATTCTCTGATGTAGTTGGAGGTCTTCTAGAACTCAAACTTGAAGGTTATATTATCATTTATTTACAGGAATCAATGCATCCTTCCTCTTTATGAGACTTAAAACATACCGGCAAGTAGAAGAGTTATTAAGATGCTTTAAAGACAGTGAAACAGGAAGGCTTGGCTTTGAAATATCTTTCTAAATGTGTTTCCTCTTAGTTCTTAACAAGTTAATGTAAGTGAAGGTCTTACTTGCCTCTCTGCATTTAAGGCCATTTTTCTTTCCGTAATTAAGATTGACAAATACTAAGCTAATTCAAAATAGCAAGGGAGATAATTTATAAGTTAAAAAAAAAACATTAGTGACGACTTGGTTCAATTGACAGCACACTTACTACTTTCACAAATTGTGTGTATGTGTGTGTGTGTATGCACACCCATGTGCACACACATGCTCTGTTTCTTGTGACAGTGCTAAGATGGAACCCAGGGTATTGGTCATGCTTAGCAGATACTCTACCACTGAGCTACAACTCCAGACCTAGGAGATGTTGTGTATTCTTTGTATAAAAAAATAGAAAATCACACAAAATCCTGCTTTTCAATATATACCAAAATCTTGTAATAACTCTCCATAAAAACAAATATGTTGTTGAAAATTAAATGGCGTTGGGCTAAATATTGATTATTATTAGCCTATAATTATTATGACAGTATTATCTAACCTGCTATCACAATCGATAAGACACAGACACCTGTTAGATTTTCTAATTATCTTAAAACACCTTAGTATGAACAAATAATTCCACCTATGCTATCCCAATAATTTCCCCATCCATTTCCCAGCCCTCATCCAATGCTATCTGCCTTATCCATTCTTATCTGAGCTACTATCCAGCCACAATTATTCTTCATGCAATTTTTAGCATACTTCCTCCCAGCCCATGTGGTTCCTTCTCCATGGCAACCCATCCTGGCATCCTCCTCTTCCTTTCTTTCTGTTTTCCTGTCTCCTTCCCATGATTCTTCTGTCCCCAAAGACTGGGGTCCTTAGTCACACCTGTCTCTCTCTACCCTGCCCAGGTATGAGTCTTTTTGATTAACCAATCAGAAATAATGTCTTAGGAAGGTTTACACAACAAGGATTGGTGACTCTGGCAGTAACCAGATCTTGATGGGCAGTAATTAGCACCAAAATACAAGCATCAAACCAATCCCCAACCAACAAAAATACATAATATGTAAATAAAATCCTATTGTTTTAGGTAGAATTAATCATACTGTGTAATTTGTATTCCATGTCAGTGATATGAAAGTACATAACCAGACTTTCTATGAGCACAAAATTCTATTGTGTCTTGGATATTTAGCCCAATTCTATTGTTTAGATCTTTTTACTCTAAAGATGTTAAGATTACATATAATGTTATGACAAAACATAAGCGTCATTCACATAAGCTATCTGAGCACATGTACATACACAGCATAATTTACTGGAAACTGTTAATCCAGAGAAATGTTAGTGCAAACCGTATACTCTACACTTCCAAATGTGCAGAAGAACAGTGTCCAGTGGGCGTTCCTCCACAGCATAGGTGCTCACTCTCACAGCCTGCCAATACGTAGATTAATGTAATGTTAAAAGTTTTTCAAACTGGGAAACAAAAAGAAATACTTTATTTTAAATTTCCATTTATTTGATTTATTTAAAATATGGTCATGTTTTAAGAAACTCAGTTTCCTCAAGAAGACTGAAGACTGCTGGATTTCAGTGCTTCGGGTAGTCATGCTATACAAGAAAAACTAACCTGAATTATGCTTAGATGGTAAAGCCAAGTTTGAAAAGCAAATCAAATCAAAACAAAACAATCATCCAAGCAGAAACCAATTGCCAAAGTTGCTGAGACGTCAGAAGGCACAGAAAAATGAGCTCATAACCTCATAGTTCTGCCATTAGATACACCACTCTCTTAAGTTAGTTATAACTTCCTAACTTGTGCACTTGGTCAACATTCGCTGAGGTTGTGTAGGTGCTAATTTTAATATTTTTATTTCAGTACTTAAAGATAATTTTGATTGCCAATATTTATGAGGGTCATATTTATTAGAGTTTAGATATTATAATCACAAACACTAGAAAGAGTAAATTTATTAAATGCAGACATAATATAAAATGTATTAAAAGCATATCAGAAAATAAATTCATTTAAAGACACTGGGTATATCTATTTTGTGACAACAATAAATCTCTTTTGTAATTAAGCTATTCTTATTCTTTTCCTAATTTATTTTAATCAAGTAATTGATATGAAAAGTGTTTTATCATTAAAACACTTGCTAGCCTTGTGAACTGCATATTCAGTGACTTGTGAATATCTTTACAGAGCAAAATGAATCATAGTAAACATTCTAAAATTATTCCTGCTTTGAGAGTCATCCTTTGCAGTTATCTAACTTCTCTGTGCCCAGCATCATTGCAAAGAAAACATATGTAAAAAATTAATAAGCCAAAGCCTAAATAATCTTACTTTAAATGTGCAGAATTTCAAACTTTCTGATGAGTTGTGGATAGCATCTGGCTACAGAATATCTTTCTTTATTTTTCAGTCATTGCACCAATCAGCACAACGTGTAAATAGTGGTGAAGGTAGATGTCCGGGGCTGGGTCAAAAAGCCTTTTATGGTGGCTGCTTTAAAATTCAAGTCTCAGCTCGGAAGACAGGCTTCTCTACCAGGCCTTTCCCCTGGAGTCAGGGAAGAATTTGCAAGTCCATCCACCTTTTGTTTTGTGACAGCAGGTGGGAGAGCTTGTTTAAAATCACAACTCTGCCTCACCTCCTTGTGAAGTTAACCCATTGTATAAACTGTGTTGTATAAATAAAGCTAGGCTACCTGGCAGAGCCGCTTTTTGGGTGCAGGGCGCAGGGCACTAAGAGCAGACTGCCAAAAGTCTCTCGGAACATAATATGTGTAGTGTATTTTATTAATTTCAATCCTCACTCCCGACTCAGAACCCGTTCTGCTCTGCTGGTGGGTTCCAGCAGAGGTAGATATTTGTGTTAAGAATTACAGATGCAAGTCAAGCGTGGTGGCATTTACCTACAGAGCCATTACAAGAGAGATGGAGAAAAGGATAGTCATGTAGGCACAAAGAGAGTTGCAGAAACTGGCTTTAGGCATCTGACCAGAAGTCGACAAGAAGAAGAATCAAAGCTTGGATATGAGTCTTCGCATCTCCTTTGATACTTTGCTGGGTAAAGTCTTTCAACAGCCCTCTGTGGTAGGCTTTTGCCTTGTTGCCTGTTTTCTCCCTCTTCCAATGTCTATCCCCTTTGCCTTTCTGCATGAGAATTGATCATCTTACCCAGGGTCCTCCTCTTGCTTAGTTTCTTTAGGTGTATATATTTTAGTATGTTTTCCCTACATTATGTGTCTAATATCCATTTTGGGCATAGTGCAGGAAATCTCATGAAAGAAGGGAAGATAGGAAGACCTGGAGGGGACTAGAGCTCCACAAGGAGAGCAACAGATCAAAAAATTCTGGGCATAGTGCTCTTTTCTGAGACTGATACTCCAACCAAGGACCATGCATGGAGATAACCTAAAACCCCTGCACAGATGTAGCCCATGGCATCTCAGTCTCCAAGTGGGTTACCTAGTAATGGGAACAGAAACTATCTCTCACATAAACTCCGTGGCTGGATCTTTGATCACCTTGCACTCAGGGAGCAGCCTTACCAGGCCACAGAGAAAACAATACAGCCAGTCCTGATGAGACCTGATAGGCCAGAGTCAGAGGGAAGGGGAGGAAGACCTCCCTTGTCAATGGACTGGGACAGGGGCGTGGGAAGAGATGATGGAGGGAGGGTGGGATTGGGAAGGGATGAGGGAGGGGGCTAGAGTGGGGATACAAAGTGAATAAACTAATTTATAAAAATATGAATAATTTTTTAAAAAATGAAATGAAAAAAGAAGAACCAAACAGGAAGATAAGTGTCTCAGATAACAAAGATCCTCTGGGACAGCTTGGGTAGTAATGCGCCTGCTCCTGTGCCCTGCCCCTTTAAAGGCTCTTGCAGTTACTTTATTCTTAAAATGGCTTTTCAGGGCTTATTTTGCTTTTCTTATGGTGCTGACCATTGCAAATTCTACTTTCTTCTCATATCTTAAGTATTGGCTTTAAGCAGCAAGCAGAGAGATTTGGATTTTATAATATCACTATGTTTATGCATCACATAAGGTTCCTTTGATTTTTATTACTACATGTTTAATGCACCTGATTAGTGCCATGTTGATGGTCATGAATATCTCTGGTCTGGTTTTTTCCTCATCTTTGTTCTCTGTGTGACTCTCACTCTCTCAGACACACAGAAAATTGTGACATTGTCAGAATGTTCAAGGTCTTAATACTAAATCACTATGTAAAATAATTTCTGTAAAAGAATTTTCTCTAATTTCTAAGAAAAAATCTGATTTAAAATTTGGGTATATTGTTTCAGTTCTCTGCAGCTGCACTTCACTATTCGTTTAAAAGTTTTAAATGTATGTTTTCAAAGATAACTCTAGTCATGACCATTAAACCTGTGACATGAATGAGCAGAAATGAAGTGATAAATGGTATTAACTGCCTGGAGGATAATTAGAAAATATATATCAATCTCCTTAAATTTTCATACATTTTGTTAAATAAATTCCACTAATAGGAGTATATTCAATGAGGAAAAAAATCACAGATATATGTACACTTTTATAAAAAAAGAAAAGACAAGTAATATGAAACTTTACAAGTGCAAATTGAATACCTAAAAGAATTAGTATAGATTTGATTAAATAATATATCACTGTTCAATCTAGCTGTGTGATAGAGTATTTAACTATATATACTTATTTAACTATATGAATCATATTTACATGTGTGGTTATGCACCCTGTACATGCTAGGCAGCTGTTATATCAGTTAGTTCCACTTCATCTTTTAACAGTTTATTTGGGAAATTGGAAACATCCTGGTGATGTAAAGGTAACTGAGGAAAGAATATTATTCCTCCAATTTGGGGAGGATTTGAGTCAAGATGTTCATCTTTCTGCCTATCTATTACCAGATGATATACTTAGGGAAGCATATGGGGTTTTTTTCCTACATTTTATATTTCCTGTTACATACATTCATACATACATACATACATGCCATACACACATATGCATATGAATATATATGTATATCCATCAACTACTATTTCATAAACACCCAAACTGAACCATTGTCCATTCACAAATAGCACAAGCCTCATATATCTTCCCATCTGTACTGTTTCATAATTTCAGAGTTGTGTTGCTTTAGCTATGATTTTCTTCATCATCCATGATAGCTGTGTAAAATTCCTCTTGATCAATTTCTTCATCATCCATGATAGATGTGTAAAATTCCTCTTGGTCAATTTCTCTTTCCTTTTTCAAAAATGACTAGTTTTGATACTATGCTCGTTCTACAGATCATATTTTTTTTCTTCTTTTACCAAATGACCAGTTTTAAAAATCAATAGGTTATTTCTCCAGAGTAGCTCTTAAGTGTATCTTCTACTTGAGTGAGCAGCACCTAAAGAAAAAGTTTCAATGTGTTGCCAAAAAGTTAAAAAGCAAACAAGGAGTTTATTTTTATTTTTTGAGAGTACAGAATGTATTTGTCTAGAATAGACAAGTATTCAGGACATACCAAATTCTCTGCCATTGCTTAAGGAATATTCTGCTTAAGATTCTCACTTCTTATAGAGCAGAGCAAAACAGCTTTTCTTTGATTTATCCTAGACAATTAAAGTAATGATTTGCTTCCCCCACACTTCTATAGATCAGCAACTTTAGGAGCCCTTCCATGGGCTCTTTTCAGCTGTGGCCACTTCCTAGAAGGTGCTGTGTTTTGAACTTTACCTTGAAAGAAGGCTGCAATTAAGCCCTTTTTCTTATTCCAAGAGTGACAGAGGATTAAGGAAAGGTGAAGGATTCAGAGTAGCTTTAATAAATGACTTCAATTTGATTGTTACACTGTGTTTTTACTCAAATTTCAGAACTGAAATTTGAATTCATTCACAAACATATGTATTTCACCTTACTTTATGTTCATAAACTCAATGCTGTCATTTCAACATCAGAAATGCAAGTCATTCTTTAGACGTAAAAGGATACCTTTCTCATCAAAAGATAAATGTAATAACTTTAAGAAACTGTAATAAGCATTTATAATAAACTATTGTTATTTAAAACCAATCATATGACATGTATTTCATATACTAAAATTGTCCTTATTTCTTACAAAGGAACAGATGAAATCAGGAGGCCTCAGTGACTGCTCTGGCTATACAGCCATGGCACTTAAACCAATTATATGACCACATTCCTTAAATGAGTGATGAGGACATTTTTACAGTAAGTAGTACACATTTGTTTATGAATATTAAAAGGAGGGTCATTTTTCTGAACTAAATCATAAAGCAATTGCAGATTAAGAAATGACAGTTATGCTATAAAGTTTTAATTTTCTTTTTATTTATTGAAGATGTTACTCAGCTAATTAACAAATTCTCTGAATTTTCTGTTTTCCTTTGTTTAAGCTGACAAGAACAGTGAAAAAATAATGAACACAAAGAACTGTTCCTGACTGAAATCTTCAGAGATTTTAATGAATATTAAAGAAAAAAACTACCTAAGACTTTAGAATATGTTTACAATGTGTATCAAGCTCTTTTTCTGAACAGTCTTAGAACTAAAATTAAAATTATATGCTGTGTGTTAATAGCATTATGATGAAAGCAACAGTTTCTGTTATCATATCAAAAAACTATTCGTAGATCAATTTGTCTATTGTCATTAGCTGTAACAGAATTAGAGAGCACATTTATCACCTCTGTTTATCTGGACCAGTGCTTTTACGTGACCTTCAATGTGGGTATATTCCTTTGACGACAACAACAACAATAACAAAACTGTATATATAACAAATATCATAAATATCTGGGTGCATTGGAAAGGCATGGTCCAGCAATACATAGTTTGGAAAAATGTGAAAGCTGTTTAGAAACTACTTAAAGAAATTAAGAAAAGATTTTGTTCTTTATTTCAAATATCTTAGCAGTGTATTTGGGGAAATAAGAAAAGTATGGACATGGAAAAAGACAATTGTCAGATCAGTATGTGAAATATGTCTGTCTCAAAGTAAAAACCATGTTAACAAATTCCTATTGAAGGAAAACGCAATGTTAGAATGAATAATCTCCCTACTAAGTGTACACTTGGTAATCAATAACAAAAGAGTTACAGTTTTTATTGAAGGAAAGAGCTCATATGCAATTTTTAAAATACATATTCAAAAGTAATATCATATTTAATTAAGAAAATAAATTTTCTGCCACAAATATGTGCTTCTGGAACATACTTAATTTATAAAAGTAAATTTATTATTTTTTACCAGGTCCCAGGTTCTAGTACAAATTGATATTAAATTAAATAATGATGCTGATAGGGTCTGTATAAATTGGACCTCTGCACTGAGGTCCATTTGTGCTACCATCCAACTTCATGGGCCAGCATAATCAGCTCAAGTAGCACGTAGCTTTGGAAAGACTGTGATTTTTGTACCTGGGCGAAATGATTGAATGAATGGGATCTAGGTTTTAGACAAAACTGTAACCCTGTAGGTGTTGTCTCCCCCAGTGATAAACATACAACATTAAATGGGTTGTTATTCACAACTGATGTTCAAAATTGACATGGCAATATTATTATCCAAAATTTACAGTAATATATTATGCATCGAACTATATATCAATGCATAGTAGATACTTTACTTGGAATAGTTCTTATGCATGCAATATTTCTAAAGAAAGAGGTGGAGCTTACAGAGATAATGTGCCAATCATTAAAGTTTGTAATGCCACCACACACCAAAAAGTAACAATACATCTTTTATGACAAGAGGGTACAAAGGTGGCTAAAGACAAAAATGAAAGGACTAAGTACAAGTAGCCAGGTGAATTATTAGCCACTTTTAAAAATAAGCAAAAAAAATCTGCATTTGAACTTATTTTCTAAATTTTCACATAATAATTACATGATTGATGTGTAATCTGACAAATGGAGGGTCTGGGGGGTCTTAGTGTACTTTTGCTACTGTAATAGACTATTACAGACTGCGTGGCTTAAACACCAGACATTTTGTCATTGTTCTGTAAGCTGGACACCGCAAGGATGGTGTAGGCAGAGTTTGTTTTTGGAGAACTCTCTCCACTGGGCTTGTACACGGTCATCTCTTTCATGTGACCTGTCCTCTGGAAACTGTCCTCTTCTGTGGAGCCTGTCTCTTGAGTTATAGCCCTTCTTATGAATTCATCTAAAGTGAACAATCTTCTCAAAGCTTTACCTTCAAATAAAATCATTGAAGATTATAATTGTGAATATCACCATTGCACATTTCAACCAACTGCAAGGGGTGGGGGCAGTAGAGAAAGGGGTATTGGGACCTATTATTTGTTACAAACTCAAGGGAGTTTTTGACTCAAAAATATATGATCTATTTTGCAATAATGTACCAACTTCTTGTGTTCTAAAGAATACTATTTAAATGTTTTCCCCTGTGCTCTTCTGTTTAATTTTATCATTTGTAAATAACAGGCCTTCAGCAACTTTTACTCCCAATTTAGCCTGATGCAAAAGATAAGGGGATTTTTCACTGGCTTTTTGCAAGCAATGAAATTTAACCCATAATATGTGGGACAAATTCTTTTACTTTCAGTTAAAATGATAATTTCCATCAGTGTTCATGATCATTGCACTATTTCCATAGCCTTTCTGTACTACATGATGTCAACCAAATGCTCTCATGATCCTATTACAATGTGTGATTTTAATGAAAAAGATGAACACCCATTTTGCTAGAGTTTGGTTTGGCAAGCAAGTTTCACATCAAGTGAGCAAATGTTTTTCTGGCCCTGCTTCAATTTCCAGTGGTCTCTGGGGTATCCTTAGCCCAGATAGCAAATGTCTGCTCAGGAAGCATAGGTGCACAAGGTCCAGACAAATGGATCTCAGTCCTGTACTCATTGTTCTTGACTGTCATTGTTCTTGGCCTTGATCTCTGCTGTATGGAAAATATCTGCCCTGGCTCAGAAAATTGAGCCTCAACTATTCTGACCTACATCTTCAGTCTCTTTGTGCACTCAGCACCATCTTATTTTAGTACCTGGTGCTAATACTCACTGTGTTCTATTTTTTCTAATATTTCTTTTTTGTATATGAGTGTTTTGCCTGAATATTGTCTAGGGACCACATGCTTGTGGTGTCCAGGGAGGCAAGATGAAGGTGTTTGATCCTCTGACATGGGAGCTACTGACATTCCTGAGCCTCCATGTGAATTCTGGGAAGCAATTTCTAGTCTTCTTATAGAGCAGCCAGTGCTATTAACCCTTGAGTAATCTTGTCAGCCCATTATGTTACTTACTGAAACAGTTTTTCTACAGTGTGTTAATGCCATCTCATATTTTACCTATTTACACCACAAATTAAAATTATCATTTTAATTAGTTTTAAATTATGAAACAATTTCTTCTTGAAATGTTGATTTATATCATTAACTGAGATTACATGATCAGAATTATGAGGGCAACTACTCAAATAGTTGAATTTTTTAAATATTTTTTTGCCATATAAACTTGTAAGTCTCAATCCTTATGACCATAGACTGATGGAAAAATATTTTTTCTTTTTTTTTTATTAATTTATTTATTTTTCTCTCAATCACAGGTTGGGTACTTTGAATCCCAGGCGTAGCCCCTTCCCCATT